>JAOSYY010024619.1:0-12706 GCA_025727935.1 Hebomoia glaucippe | reverse complement strand
TTTTCATAAGGTTCGGTCGAGCCGTTTCGGAGGAGTTCGATTACGCACCCCGTGACACGAGAATTTTATATATTAGAGATAATCTACAATTAGAAAATAAGCAAAAAAGATATTTACTAAAATCATCACTTTCAAGCTCGGCCTAACATTTCTTTAAACAACAGAGGAGCGTTCTAAAAATGTCAAATGATATAATATAACTAAGGCATTAAACCTTAAGGTCGGCAACGCATCAATAGTCGACAGTAATCGCTTAGTATAAGGGAACTATATGCCAGTTTGCGTTCCTATCGCATAAAAATAAAATGAACATTATAAAAATCTATACACATAGTATTAAATAGAAAACTAACATAATTTTTAACGTGTACTTATTTCCCATGGTCTAGATCAACATAATAAATCCTTGATGCAAACGAAAGTTTGTTTACAAGAAATTATATTTTTAAAGCAATCTCTGTTGAACCTCGAGGAATCTTAAGCAGTGTTCATCCCGAAGCATTAAGCTCGACATAGCGAATTATTTATTCAGTCTCCGGAACGGCACTATTAGCCCGACAAAGCTGACCCAAGTAAACATTTTGTCTCTCACCGCTATTTATGACGCTAACCCTTAATACACAATCTAGAGAATTATTTAAATTAAACGCTGGGTATAAATTTACACACGTGTTATTTGGACTAAGCAAAAATTGTGCTCATCCTAAAATTGAATAAATAATTGTTTATTAAAAATTCTATTTTATGATACTCGTAGACTTTTTGAATTCTCACCTGTTAAATCATTAATTAGACATAATATTTACGCAATCAGAAACTACACGTCAAAACATATAAAATTAAAGGTATTGTTGAGAGAAGAAATATATATTAAAACTAGCTGACCCAGCCAACATTGTTTTGCCTCAAATAATTAGAGGTTGACTAAATAGGGGTGAAATTATAAATTTTATGTATTTTTATATGCTGTATCACAAAAAAATGAAAACAAAAAAATTCGTCCGAAAATTAAAAAAAAAAATTTAAGGTTGAACAACCCTTATTACTTAGGGGGATGAATAATAGATGATGTCCGATTCTCAGACCTACTAAATAACTATATTAATTTTCATAAGGTTCGGTCGAGCCATTTCGGAGGAGTTCAATTACGGACACCGTGACACGAGAATTTTATATATTAGAAAATAAAAATATAACTTATATCCCCCACAATTTAAAATTAATTAGATTTCATTAATTTTAACCAAAAATAATTACGATCATGTAAACTTTCAACCAAAATCATTCACATTAAAATTGGCCCATCCCTTTAGGGCTACAATGAAAAAAACCCTCTTTTTGCGTGGCCAGTTAAAATTTCGAAAAGGACATACAAATATGATCACCTATTGTTGGACGCTATTAAAAATATTAAACTAAGCGTTTTTATATTAATTCAGACACCATACACGCTTCAGGCATGGATGTAATTTATACGAGCAATTCAGAGCAGTCAAGTGCAGACACTCGCGCGAGTACAAACATAAAGATAATACGAACATCGTTAAAACAAATGCCATTGAGGACCTTAAAAATCTATTAAAATGAAAGGCGAATAAAAAGCTGTGTGAACAAAGGATCACTGAATGTAGGGCATATTTGTATTTAGGAGACTAAAATATACGTAGAATCTGTTTTGCTAGTTAACCTTTTGTCGTTACGCTCATGTAGCTTGTTTATAAACTCTAAGTTCTGTGATATTTGATTTTAATTCAACAATTTCGTACGTATTCAAAAACGTCTTTTCCATACACGACAGTAGACAACGGCTTTTGCTAGTTTCCTGACACAGCTTTCGTTCCTCTACTACCATTAAAGCTTTCATGAATGCTCTATCGGATATCTTATGGGCAAAGCCTCTTCACTTAATTGTATGGCGCGTGGTATTCCAGAGGACTTGTTACATGTCTTGATGGAGTGTGTTAAGAATTCGGGACTTCGTGGTGTCGACTATAAAACTAGAATTAAAAATAGTTCCGATATAAATTTAATCTTAAGTAGTTTTAATCAAAATAATATATCAGTTTTAGTTAATTTGTACCATTCTTTTTTTTTTTTGTTAGATTAATTTATATGTATCTAGAATAGGTTGTTTATATTTTTCTGTACTAATATTTAAGAATATGTGATTAAATCGACATTTATGACTAAGCTTTTAAAATAACGAGAATAAAAAAAATCAATTAATGCTCATCGATTTGACATTCACCTGACATGACTTTTTCTTAAGAAATTCGCGATTTGGACTCGTTTTATCATTTTTAAGCCGCCCACTACTGTTGTCACCTTACAAACTCTACCCTAACGATGTGCCCAAAAAATCCAAGCATACCATCCTTAATCGATGTTATTATATAAAAATAAAACCAAGAAAAAATATTATTTAAATTCTACAAAACATTCCCTCAAGTTCTTCATGATAAAAAACAAACACGAATCTTAAAGTTTCAGCGGGAAAATGCACGAACAAAAGAAATGTAACCAGTGAACGAATGAAAATGTCTAAAGTTTTGTAGTGGGTAGTGTCAATATTACAATGTATAAAGAACTACTCGCAGTTTGGACAGAGAATAAATAATAGCGCTGCGGTTTCACAGTCATTTGTGATGTAAATTGTTAAACAAACGACATTCTTTGTACTATTACGAACATATATACCTAAACTTTAGACATTTCTCCTATGATTTTTCCTAAATCTTCCATCGTGTTTAAACTTTTAACTTAATAGATTTATATAGATAGATATCATAGATTTTTGTTAATAAAAATCTGGAACTCAATATTGCATATTTAAAACATGACATTGTTGCTATGGTAACCTACCCGGATATCCGTTAGTTGAATGTATAAAACGGAAGCATACGTTTTTAAAGCGGATTGTCATAAATTCTTATTATTAGACAAAAAGTAGCTTTTCAATTGGTTGAGGACTTCTACTCTACAAAGATTTTAATGAGTACTGTGTGATTATTGGTTCAAATTAAAATTATTAAGCGACAACTGAAATGCAGTTGGCTTGAAACAAACTTCAACAAACTGTTACATATGGCGGTCAACGAGATATTATCTAACTTTATAAACAGTAATCCAAAATTATTTAATGATAAAATCCAGCAACAGCACACAGAATTTGCTGGCTCCTCCAGCTCTAGCAACTGTTAGGTTTTAATAATAAAACATGAATTGAAATATTCATTTACGAGAGCGGTGAAAAATATTTTCATTTTATCGCGAAAACCTAAGCCTAAGTTTACATAATAGATTGCAAAACACGATTTTTCGAAGCCTAAATAAATCCCTCTTTGCATGGTTGAGCCATGAACAAAAAAACGTATCATTCGATCTAGTTTAAAGCGATTTGCGGTTGAAAGTTTTTTTGTTCCGAAGCTTTAATTTAAATTGAAAACTCAGTGTTGTCTGGATTCACATGCAATATTATTGTAGCGTCAATAGAACCATTATATAAAATTGAGCATATTTAACGACAACATACCCATAGTTTGTAGCACGCCCGTAACAGTATTTAATTAACAGTTCACCATTTATTTTTTTCTATCTGTCAAACACGTGAAAATTACCTGAAACAAAAACAGACACATAAAACACTTATTACCAACAACAAATATGAAGACACAAAAGATGGCTCTTGTCTAAAAATTATAATTTCTAGATTTTTATTTTTATAGACATCGTTGCCACTTTATAAATTGTTACAGCGATATGTGTTATGAATATGACTAAAATATTTAGTAATATATAGTTAAGTCAATTAATTCCGACGGATTTTCTAAATCATACAGAAATAGATGTAATCGTAAAATTAAAATTTACAAACAATAAGTTTTAATACTCAAAGTTTGTCAAACAGATTACTCGTGAACATTAATACCGAGAATAGGCAGTATGGCCTTAAACACTTAAGCGTTATAATTAGAGAGGATTAAACGTAGGTGCGGCGAATATCCAAGTTGACAAAAGTTAGTGATGCGTACGTCTCTGAAATATTCATAGAGGTCGAGTTGCGTGATGTTCACGGTACAAGAACTCGTGTTCATAAAGGTAGATATAAATTATATAAAATCTGCGCAAGTTTCTCAACGAGACAAACGTTCGTTAACCAACTTCTTGACTGACTTCATTCTCGTATAAAAGAAAAAATCTACGGAGGATTTTTATTTATTGTATACGAATTAAATGAGTAAGTGGATTAAATTGATAAATTATTACAGTTGTTTAAGAACAAATTCAGATGGTTCTAGGAAAGGCCACATCAAGAATGTACGTAATCGACGAGCTTGTATGAAAGTATTGATGGGAGTAAAGGAAGCGAAAGGATTTTGTCAGGATTGTAGAAGGTGGAAAGTCTCTGCCTACGGAAAGAAAGCGTCATCGTCGTTCAAAAACATTCACAACAACTAGTCTGCGAGATTCGTTGCCAGGTTTTGAGGTAGAAAATTAGCCGCTGAAAACTTACATAGGTATAAATAAAAATATGAATAGCCCGATATCTATTGTAGGTAAAGATGAAACGTCAAACACAAATTTTCTTTCTGTTTGCTTTAGTTACAGAAATATTTATTCTATTTCAAAAGAAACTACGGAGATAGCCAACGGGCGAAACCGTCTGTCACATACGAAATCCGAATAAATTGTATTAAGTAAACACGAATGTGGACAGAACTTTATCAGGGATCGTCTTTGTAATCACCATATGAATCTCGCCATCTCATCAGTAATGCGCATTTCTCACAGCACCTTTGTAATTTTGATGCCGGAGCGCTTACCGGAGCCCTCTTAATTATATGGGAGGCTCTATAATTGCATGTCGGTTGCGAAATATACTCCGCCTTTGTTGTACGACACCAATCGTTTTCCGCCTTTTAGTCATTAAGGCGAACATTAAACACTCCTTTAATTGTTTAAACACCGTATCATAAATAACAAGTGAGTAATGTGACAGATTTAAGCTCACATTTTATTGACATTTAAGCTGATAGAAATTCAACTGTCTTACATTAAGCAATTTAGTTCCTCGTGTAAAAGTTTAATAATATTTATCTACATACGCGATAAATATCTTAATATATATATAAATCTCGTGTCACAATGTTTGTTCTCATTGGACTTCTAAACCACTAAACCGATTTTAACGGTTTTTTCTTTAAAATGAGTGCTATGCTCCAACTTAAGAGATAGGATAGTTCATTTATCGATTTATAGTCGCAATATTATTTTATTTGTATATTTGAAAATCAAAATTATCTTTCAGCTCCAAACGATTCTAACAGATGACAATGTATGTAGACTAAATTGAGTAGGTATTCAATAGATGGCACTGTGTTCAAAGCACAAACGTTTCAATAATAATAATGCTTACTAATTACAATTTGATACAACAAAAACCTTAGCCACAGCAGCGTGTGGCCAGGTCATCTAGTTATTATATAAATTTCAGGTTCTGCACTTCTTTTCCAAATACAATCTTGAACTATAGCAAAGAGATAATAAAAAGCTTTTGTTACATTTATTTAAAAGTAGAAGTGAAACAATTAAAAAGTTAAGTTACGGTTTTTCCCAATACGAATAACGCTAGTTAATTAACAACTCAATGTTATAAACTGTGAAACTCTTAACAAAATACACAATTTACGTAAAGAAATAGGCTCAAATTCATTGGCAAAAGCATTCTGGACTAGTGAAGCAATGGACATAGAAATATACGAGCCATAAACACGGCGCGTACACCTGCCGCCTAATTTAATGCTACGACATTCGAAATAGGCCCTTAATGTGTTCGTTTTACGATGGTTTATTGCTTCCATCGAATAGCGAAAATTTGACTGCACACAATTCGAATGATACACGCAGACTATTTGTCGGACAAAATCGATAAATGGGCCGAAAAGTTTACAATTGTACAGAACAGTTTTTTACAACTGTTAACTTCATACATATGCGATTAATTGTAAATTTTAAACAGTTTAGGGCCAAAAAAGTTATATATTTAAATACCAAAGCTAATATAATTCTTTTTGGGCTAAATATGCTCTTCTTATGCTAATAGATTGCTTTTTATAAGAATCACTTGTCACAAACAATATTTTTTCTTGAAAAGCCATTTTAACCTGCTTGTCTCTCTTGTATGCTACGATATGTGATATCAGTTTGTATATAAAGGCAACTTCACCGTCTTAAATATCAATTACAAGAGACTAAATAACGGAATATTTTGAAAAGCCCGTACAGAATTACTGTCGAATAGAGCAGTTCCGAAATACCCAGACACTACATAATAATTTTTAGTGGAATGTAATATTAAAATTCACTACCAGCCTCACGGCATCGACGGTTACGTCTGGAATGTATTCATAATGTAATCTGAATAGCAACACACACAAGATGCCGTACTGGAATGTTATGTGATGCTACAAAATGGCTTGATCTACGTGGACATTCTTGACGAGTAATGTGGGCTCATGGGTATACATTTTGCATTTGACCATTAATTTGGTTATATAAGTGCGCTGTAAGCATAACTTTTTATGGCTGACGTAACTTTTTAACTGTCCTACGGTACATGGTGATGCTACGAGCTACGGCGTAGACCTTAGCTACGAGTTTTATTGTAATAGTGTCTAAAGTTTTCTTTTATGCTTGAACTACCTAATACGGGAAATTCACTGATTATGTAAGCTTAATAGGTATTAATACAGTCATATTAAGAAAGTCTAGACGCGGGATCTAGATCTAGATCTAGTTGAAAAAAATCTGTAATGACGTCATATTACTTTAATCGCTTTAAACTGTTTGATAACTATTTAATTATTTATTTTATGTGTACTCTTAAACCAAGGCATAGCGTATAAATTTAATCGCGATAGAGATATTGTTATTAATTATTCGAGAAACGTGCGAAACTATTGAGTCGTTAGATAAACTTATGAAAGAATTTACTGTCTCGAAACAAAGAACGCGCAGACGGGATCAAAACAATGGCAGCATCGAGTGGAAACAGATTAAAAGGGAAAGCAATTATAATGCAATCAACTGACGACAACTAGCACTCACAAATCCTAACGCTTTTCGTTCTAAATTAAATGTAAAATGTAATTTCGTTGTTATAGTTCGACATTCCTGCTTTGTAAGGATGGCACTTGGAACGTCTCGTTTCGCCCGAAGTTTCAATTATAATCTTTTTATATTTTTTAAATTTACACAGAGTAAAATAACAGCTACTCTGAGAAACAAACTATTGCTTTTCTCTTTAGAGATCTGTGGCAACAAAATGTTACTCTTCTATCTTTATGACTTGTTGTGTAGATTACGAAAAGTGTCAAAACTTTCATCGTAAATTATAATTTGAAAGACATCACTTTTTGAATAACGTTTCTAAAGCCAAGCAATAAAGTGCAATTTCGTATGTCACATCTGATCCCCAAATAAATCGGACTCGAGAGCAATAATTTAAGTTATTGTAGCATTTAATCTATGCTCCTAGCTAGATGCAAGCAATGTCAGCCAGTCTGTGGCTAATTGCTACCCACTTTGGTATCGGTTATGAGATATATTACAATATCGGAATGTAATAATGCAGAACAAATAACCGCACCAATATATACTCGTATAATCTATGGAACACGGGATTAGCTAGAATGTCGGTCGTTTTGCGGTAAATGCATAATACTTAATGTTTAATAAATGATGTTTAATAACGTCAATATGATCGCTTATTGGCGCGTCAGCTGCGTTCAATATATTTGACGATGAAGCTACGTTATGTTGGCAATCAAAGGTACATTAATATCAATTGAAAAAATCCAAACAAATTGCTATTTTCCTCGCGCTGACATCGAATTAGCTCTATGAGTTATAAGTACATTGCATTTGTTCGAATTACAATTTTATAAATTTCAATAGCTACTACAGTTAAAAGTACATTTTAAATTTATTTCCATGAATTGATTAAATTATTTATAAGTTACAAGTGAAGTTACTAATAGCATTAAAACATTGGGAATATACTTTGCGATATGCAGATTATTTTTTAAATTGAAAAGGAATAACATTCTCAAAGTCTAAGAAATATTTACAGAGTGAGAAAAGATTTCAGAATAATATGTAATAATTGAATTGTGTAAATAAATACAGTCAGTGCGTAGATAACAAACTGATCTAGTAATTGCTTCGAAGAATTACACAAAACACATTTTAGGCATCACGATTAATTTATCTGTGTTTGTTGTAAAAACTCGTATTAATAGTTCATTAACTATTGTGAGTCTAAATTTTTCGTAATATCAAAATTTCGAATAATGCAACACAGTACTATAAAACAAGCTCATTTGGTAACGTTTAGTATTGAAGTGGCAATCTTTGCAAGGAAATGACTGTGCGAGTAGGCAAGGAGACATTTCGATGTCTATTTCCTGTGTACACTCGTGCTCGTAAAATAGCATGAAATTTAACAAGTTTATGAGGTATTTTGGTGAATAATAACATCGTGATTTATCGTATTCGAATAATGATTAATCATTTGGGCTTGCAATGACTATACATAACGTATTAGGGGACCGCTCTCTAAAACGAAAACATATGATTGTACTTATTACACCTTTGGTGATAATTAGAAAGTCCAGCTGTTTTTGTTATCATACTTCATGGCTGTTTCTTTTTTTTTAGTTACGTATGAAACTATTGTTTCATTTAGTTGTATTAACATGATGGAGCGTAAATAATGCTAATAAAACGTTTTAAAACTATGGTTTTTTTAACCAGAGTCGATTATATATCTCAATATGCTTTATTTAAAAAAATAATTTCACATTTAAAACGTTAAACTCAATTTTTAAAATTAATAAGCAAATAGATATATAAATCACTGTACATTATAACCACTGCTCTTACTTGGACTAGTCAGTAAGCGACGCTTGCTAAGAATTTATAGATTAATCTTAAAAAAAAACACAAAAATATAAACTAGAAATTGTGTTTTTTTTTTATGTTGGGAAACGTTAAATACACTGAGTAGGGACTGGTACAGCCTCAGCTTGTCTACGACTTAACACTGACACTAGCCTATATAACGATTGGTTAATCACGTAATATGAACGCGCAAACTTCAATAGCAAGGCGAGCCAGCAGTTCCCAAATCTTAATTACATTACAGTGCAAACCGTACACTACACAAACTATTGCACAACCGCTAGAGTATTCAAGGAAATCGCAATGGATTAGTTCTACGCTAAAGTGGTACTGCGAATAATATATGCACATATTGAGAGCTTATTTGTTCTCTAACTCGAACATGATAACACGTTTACATATTGCATAAGATTGAGCTTTAAATAGAAATACAGTGGTACCTCGGCACACGACGGGACACTCGTAGTCCCAACATACGAGTTTTTCGAGATACGAGCCGACGAGCAAGTGATTTTTTGCTTTGAGTTACGAGCGAAATTCGAGGTACGAGTTCGGTTTGGTAATAACATGTTTTTTGCAATAAATATTCGATATTAAAATTACGTTTTTATTATTCAAAACCACGTAACAAAAATAACTGGGGTGACATTTTGGAGGTTTGAACGGATTAATGGTAATTCAATTGTTTTGTATGGGGAGATTTGCTTCGAGATATGAGTAATTTAAGATACGCGCAAGGTTGCGGAACGAATTAAACTCGTGTGTCGAGGTACCACTGTATTAGCTTTTCAAACGATTAGATTGGTTGAGATGCATAACACACTAGTTTCTGCCAGCGGCTTCACTCGCGTTCATTCGATTTTTACACCTTGGGTTACATTATTACTTTTAGTAAATATCCCTATTTTTAGTATCATAAAGCCTAGCCTTCTTAGATAAGTGTACTAGCCAATACTGAAATAATTTTTCAAATCGGACCAGATGCTGAGATTAGCGCGTTCAAACAAACAAACTTTTCAGCATTATAATATTAGTGTATATTAATATCGCACTATATGCGAAAGTCTCGTGGCTACATGACATCGTAATTATTCAGTAATGCGATGTGTATTTTTAAACCCCGGCACAAAAGATTGTTACAAGTTTAATACTGTCATGATAGAAATGGTTCTTAGCTATAACCTAGACAGTTTAGACATTTGATGATATGTTATTTAGGCTACATAAGCAATAAGAACTAAACTAAATGGCTGCAAAGATGGAAATAAAATGAAGACAGAAGATTTCTACACTTTCCACCTGTTACACGCTCACTTATAAATTCTCTTAACAATTTAAAAGTTAGCATAAGGATGATAGGGTCTTGTTACATCTCTATATTAAACTAGTACATGTATAAAAACTAAATATTTTAATAAAAATTTTCTTTAAACTTACGAAAATCCGTTTCTCCAAAATAGAATTTAAAAATTATATTAATTTACTATATAAGCTTGCGTAAACATTGTGCTTTGGTTGTTTTTTACGGTTCCTATTTGAGTTGCCTTTCTGGCAAAAGCATCCTTTGTTTGGGCTATTTCATTAAAACTGCGGACAAGGGTACACAAAGCAATAAAGAACCGCCTGAATTATAATAAGTTGTTTATTTTATTACTTATTAATTTTCAAAAGCTTTGTTCGACTAACTAAGCCAGCTTTGACTTAACTTTCAAACACCTTTGTGACATTCTAATAATTGCTGAATTACACGTTCCCAATTTTGGTTTCCAATAATTATTTTGTTTAAATAAAAAAATGTCTTTTGTTATAACCCAAGGAACTCTGTTCCATAACAATTTCACAGTACATGTATATTGTCAGCGTAAAGAAAAACAAAACAATTTAATCTGTGGACGAGAATTTTAACAAAAAGTTTTGGTAAAAAGTTGATTAAAAAAGAGCACGTCGATGGGAATGCTATGTAACGAAAGTTTCGATAGTCAACTGTTTCATTTATAAACAAGGATTCTCAGCAAGTTGAAAGAAAAGAAAGAAAATTAAATTATTTATTTAAAGTAAATCTGTTTACTATTTGCCTTGTTTAAAACATCTCACTTTAAATCGATATTTCACTTTAAGTTCTTGTCACAATATTATTTATTCAGAGGTCGTATTCTGATGCGTTTGTGTATGTACTATTAAACCTTAGCAGTTAATAGTTTTATTTCGAAAATAGAATACGTCAGTATGCTCTTAAATATCGTAGACCAATTCATCCAACAAGAATTAAAAGTACACCGTTGAGTTTAAGTATTTCTAATATTCTAAGCTCTTTTCTATTATTAAGTTCAAGCGTAAGAGATAATAATGAAACGTTTGCCTTTGTTTTGAAATTTTCAACGTCTTAAGCGTGAGTCATTAAAATATTAAACTCATTCTTATCTTTATAAGAGACGTTATATCTGTTTAAAGCATGCTAGGGATTGATTTTTGGGGACTGCTCCTGAAAAGGAAGACAGGTGATAGGACTAATGAGACCTTTGATGAAGGGACGGAATAAAATTCGATCCTGACTAAAAAAATCTTATTTTTAAAAGGTTTTATTAGCGTTATTTTGCTCCATCATGTTAGATCAGCTGCTTTTGTTATCATGCTTCATTGCTGGTTCTTTTTTAGTAAGTAATATATTTTTTATGAAACTATCGTTTCATTTAGCTGTACTTACAAGATGAAGAATAAATAACGCTAATAAAAAGTGTTAAAAATATGTCTATTGTTAGTCAAGATAGATTTTTTCCGCCGCTTAATCAAAGATGTCATCAGTACTATCACCCGCCTTCGTTTTCGGGAGCAGCCCCTGAACATCCAGTATAGTAAATAAAAACGTAGATAATAAAATCAGTATTTAATATGTTGGGTATACTTAACATGAGTTAATTGTATATCTTAAAAAATCATGTGCGGAAAAATTCGAGATATGAAGCATTCATTAAAATCAAAACGCGGGCGTGAAACAGAGCGTGGGAATTTAGTACACAATCGGCTTCAGCAAAAGTTCGACTTAGAAAACGGCTCCGCGTTATTTGAGCAGCCTTAAGACTTCGCTATGAAATAATTTGTCAAACACCTTGACCCAGATTCGTTCGCCGTGTGTAAATAAGAAAAATACTGGTACTTACTTTGCATTTGAGAGATTTTAAATTTAAATTATGCTTTTATTTATTCTAGAGTGGGTCTCGAGTACAGATTATGTGAAGATTTCGAGACTTTCATTATGTTAAGAAAAATAAAATATTTATGTTACAACTATATTATAAAGTAGTCTGTCTGGTCTAAATTTTTTCTTAAATTCTCGGAAATCTTAATCGTATATTTTAACTGAAGTAACAAAACAGGTTGAAGAAACGTCAAAATTAATTTTTAAAACAAAAGCAAAATGTCGATACTGAAAAATAAATAACCTGTAAACATGTTTTATGTCTGCCATGGTAGATAGTATGTAGAAAAAAGAAATGCAACGTCAATTTGGTCCAACTTACCAGTTACTTGTATCAATATACACGAGCTTTAAGCTCATTTGATGTTGAACCACATTCGCATAACATTTTTGGAACGAAGTTCCTTATCGCGCGTTGTGAAAGGGGGCTAGACGGAAAAAATTCTTACGAAAAGTTATCACGACACTTTTCGCTATAGTAAGCTATTGTAAGCTTATAATACTATTTAAATATTGATTATACCAAACATATGTTTCCTACTTCAGTTA
>JAOSYY010024617.1:0-12720 GCA_025727935.1 Hebomoia glaucippe | reverse complement strand
CATAAGGTTCGGTCGAGCCGTTTCGGAGGAGTTCAAGTTCGAACACCGTGACACGAGAATTTTATATATTAGATAAATGTACAGAATTTAAACCAGTGTTATTAAGTGTATACTTGCACTAATCTTGAAGATTTTTTTTACTAGATTGACAAATATTCAAAATTCGAGTGTCGAGTGTCATTTATTTAGTCAATTTATTTCATAAACAATTTTAACATAGTGGACTTCTCTATATGAACTCTGACTACTACAGACAACCTTTCTGAAAGGCGATCGTTGTTACTGTACTTATCTGTATTATCAACCTCCTAAATCGACAAGTTTATCACTACACAGATTTCTTGATATTATCTGTATTCACCATTATTCTTCTATAATATCTAAAACTGTATTGAATCTTCAATTATGTTCAGTGTGTCTATAACAATTGATTGTATTTTGGTGATGAATTTGGCGGACCATAAAGAATTCTTTTTTTTTAAGTAGTCTATTGTTTCTATTATGTTAGAGTCATAATATGATTAGATTCGCTAGTTATAGAGTGATATTTGGTATGTCATAATTCGTCACACATGGTACCTACGATAAACATTTGCATTATTATAATCACTTGCCTTGATGTTGCTAAGAAAGTATTATTCGTAGTCACGATTCGTAATTGTTTGGAACAAGGTTTTGCAGTGTACGTGTAATTGTAGTCTAGCTGAAGCCTTATTGAAGTCTGAAGTTATTGATTGATTAATTAAACCTCGACCTAGGTATTCATGACATTGGTTTCACTGAAGCGAGACTTATAAAGGGCATAAAACCTTGTCTAGTCTAGGTTCTAAATGGTTCCGTTCACAACAGCAATCTATTACAAACCAAAAAGAATGAAGTCAAATATTCTGAATTACTTCTTACTTTAAGTTGAACAGGTATTCGTGTAGTTAATGTTATTTCTCTTAATCTTGGCAAAAATTAATTAAAATTTCTGTCGAGTGAGATACTAATGCAATGCAAAGCCATTTTTGGTTTATATCCCGTACGGTATTTGCAGCGGTGTTCGTACCGTTATTTTAACTGCCTCACAGTCGGTTTACAATTTAACGCTAAAACGATATTTTGACTTCATTTTCAATAAACATCACATCATAATTCTTTGTTTTGAAATACTGGAGTTTAAACTATGAGTAATTCTTAGGCGCCTCAGTAATCTGCTTATAACGTAACTCATTGTCATACATGCTATCTTCAAGGGTGAAGTCATTCCACTCATGTACTTTCAAATGACTTATTTCTACATGTAGATATTTTAATAACGCCTCCATTAAATATTGTTATAATTTCTACTTCGAATGTGAAACGTTTTAATAACGATATCATTTTAGGTTATCTCCAAATGAGATTACGACGAGTTAAATCAAAGTCAATAGCTATCGAATTTTGACCTTGTTATTCACGATTCAACGGAAATATAATGACATACATGTTCTTTCCGAAAAAAAGTTGCTGCATTAAAAATAAAAACAGGATTTATGAATACAACTTTTTAAAATGAGGTGACTCCTCGGACCAACAATAAAATTTATACGTAACACGACCTTGAGTCTGTATTAATATATGAATTATTTGATTTCGAATTGAAGTAAGCAATTGATATAGTTAAACATGAGACAGATTTGTTGATAACTAATAAGGCTCCGCTGTGATTCCGATAAACTTTGAACTGCTCTTGATATGAAGTAATCTATCATTTCAATATGTTCCAAGGAGAACAGAGTACAGATTTATTTTAAACATTTAATTAACCCAACATCGAGGTGAATAAATGTATGTTCACAAGTTTCTCGGGTTGTGCAACCGTTACAAGCCAAAGGGCGATACGTGCGATCGTACGATATTTTACCTGCTCAATAATAATATGGAATCCGGCTCCAGACATCTGTTCTTATATCCTATTATTATACGGGAAAGCCTTTGATATCGACTCGTTGAAGCGGGTATTTTATTGTGACCGTCATTGACGATAAACGCATCTGCCTTTCTCGGGATTTCTTAAAAATCGTAACGACTTTTTTTATGTTTAACTTGTAAGACATTATGCCAAAGGCCATTAGGCGTTGCAATATCTAGCGGTCAGTACAGTGAACAGGCTTTTTCACTCAAAGGATTTAGGTTTATTAACAAAGTTTAGGAGTTTGAGTACTGGGAGCAAATTGTAAAGACTTGATTAGGGTGGGCATAGAAAGTGGAACACTGCAGTTAAGGACAAATAATTAATGAATCATTTTTTTTCCAATATATGTATAATTAACCTCAATATACGTGGAGGTGTGGTTTGTTAAGTAAATATGTATATCTAAAAATAGTTTGTTTTGTTTTAGAAGTGCAAGAAGTGGGATGTCTTAGTCGCCGAGCCTGTTTACGTTGAGTAAGTATACCGTGCACTTTATTAACTAGTGTTGTCTTATGGTTTCACCTGCATTCATCAAATGGTGTGATAACGATGTTATTTCTTAAAACTTATTGTTCTGTAACACTGACCATAGCATATTTAAAAAATTACTCAGCTGAAATAATATAAAGTGTTTGAATTGTATATAATGAATTTAGTTATTCCAGATTTCTATATGATAATAAGATTTTGGCATATACATAGATACAAAAGTTGGGTGAATGATAGCAAGAGTTTATAAAGGTCGCGGTTTGATTAATTATTTTTATCCAAAAATCCACTCATCAAACTGTTTATATAATAATTAAGTATTGAAAGTACTTTTATTACTAAGGTTATCTTTTTTTCTCTGATAAGTTGAACTTAAAAATGTGTAGTTGGCACAGGAATATCAGTGGTTACTATAATTTTTTAGCCGTAATGAAAAACATTTTTCAAGGAGATGTTCCCCACGGTTTCACCCGTGCCACAATCTCTTTATAAACTATAGCCTATGTGTAAGCTGATGTAAGGGCTATATTTCTATAAAATTTCATTAAAATTCGTTCTGTAATGTTTGCATGGAAGACTAGTTATCCATACTGACACACTTTTATAAAAAAAGCTTTGGTTAAAACTCAAAATTCTGATTATATATTACAAAATAATATGACATCGAAATGATTCAAGAATCATTAAGAGACCTTTTTTAATAAAATTGTAAAATAAAATTACGATTACTTTTTGTCAAACTGTATCATATACTATATTATTGTTATCTCCTACAGACACTGTTTAACGAAAGATCTGTATAAAATTCATAATGAATACAGTTGTTTATGTTTATTTAGACAATAGTAATGCGATCATCACTAATTACGTTACATTACTACGGTTTTATCTCAACATCTTATTTATATGCTTAGCGCGTTATATTAAATCCACTGGCATACTAGTGATCTCTTAGAATTCTGTGTGACATCAGAACACCTACCTTGAATGAGTCAGTCATCTTCGTGTTTTCGTGATTCGTTGGTTATCCTTAATATTATAAATGCGAAAGTCTGTGTTGTCGCGTATTGACAACAAAACTACTGAACCGATTTAAATGAAATTTGGTACAAAGGTAGTCCAGTGCCTGAGAAAGGATATAGATTTTTTTATGCGAAAAAAGGGTGGTAAGGGTTTGAGTGAGTGAGAGAGATAAGTATGGAAGTATCGTAATTTTTTGAGCTATAAGCTTTAAAATTATTTTTAGACTGTTAATTTGATAGAAATAAGTACATTCGAAGTTTGCAAAAGTTTTAGCAATAAGGGATTAAAGTTTGTATGGAAATATGTAAGGTTTATACGAATCTTTTACAACTAGAACTGGGTAACAAAATCGACATGAACGCGAGTGAAGGCGCTGGCAAATTAAAAGCTAGTATTAAATATTTACAATCGAGTCTCGTTATCCTTATATGGGATATCATTGTGAGTGTTACTCTGGTCATTTTACTCGTCTGTAGTTTTAGCCAAAGTATTTTCTATCTTAACAGCTTGAGATTACTTCAAAATGTTTATTGCATTACGTTTAATAGCATGTTCGTCATTTAAAGATATTCTATGTTTAATAGAGCGCGAAATACTTAGGTGTTATAATTGTTGAACCGACAACTTTTTGTATCCTACTGGTGATATAAAGTATTGGATGTATTGCAAGTGGTTTTTCTAGAAAATTCTTTATATAATGGTAAAAAAGTGGTGCATTAATTGTTACTTGCCGTACCCAAGAATTTCATCATGCTGGTATTAAAGTAGTCTTAATGATCTCCTACAACACTAACTATCTGTTGGTCAAAATCCAATCAAAATTTGTCTTAAGGACGAAATGTAATAGGTAAGCAGGTTTAAGATTCCAAATAATTCCAATCGATACACCGGTTTCATTGACGACACAAACAGACAGACAGTCAAACTAAAAGATCGATGAATTACAATTATGAAATGCATTTACATAAAACTTATAATTTTGATGTTACAAACGGACTGTCCGTTGTAACTATGCACTTGTATCAGATGATAACTATAATAAGTCCAAATCTTGTTAAGATTTAATAAAAAATTCATTCTGAAATTTGCTATAGAGCTTATGCGTATTACGTCACGTACCTTGCATAATTACGATTAAAACCTTGTTAATGTTGCTATACCAGCACGAATTCTAAATATGATTATATAATCTGAAAACATGTGTGTATTTACAAGATATATTTTTTATTGATACACAAAAAATCGTCCCGCCACCCGAAGAGCTTGGCACATTAATACAAGTGTTGCACAAAAACACTAATTTGTGGAAAACAATTTTTTCTTTCGCAAGTTGAAATAACACGTCTTATACGAACGTGTGAATGTTCAATGACGTCTTCCAAGAATATTAGAATAACGATATTTTTTTTATCAATATCAGTCGACGACATTATTATCTACAAATATAATTGATAACATTTTGTGATTTTACGTCAAAATGCGGATATCCTGGTGTATTTATGACATAAAAATGAACCGAGTGGCAGAAATTATCATGGGCGTACCCAACATCTAGTCCCGAAGAAATAAAACCTATTTTTTAGACTTTGGTCTTCGGAAATATAAGCCCTGTTTTCCAATTTCTGTTAATATTCATATAACATATATGTAATTATGAAGTTTAGTGAACTCAAACATAATATGTCAATGCTGTATGTCTATAAGCCGAAATTAACGACAAACGTTCACGTGAAGTGTTAGTCTTTAAAGGAATGGAATACTCGAAATGAAAATATATAAGGCCGGCAGCAGAACGTCACTAGTAATAACTAATTATGTAATATGGCTAAGGCTTATGGTTGGCAATGCGTCTCTTAGATCTAGTATAGCTAGTCTTGGAGGTATGCATAAACGGGAATCGCTTAGTTTTTTTTTATTGACGTTCGCTTTTTTGGCTATTGGCTATTAAAACTAACCGGACGTTAGTTTCTTAGTGTAAACTGTGAACTGTATGTTCTCTTGCCTTCCTATCGTATAAAAAATATCTACGGAACATAATGCAGCTCAGTGATGCACAATGCCGACGTGTGCTAATGTTTAATTGGAACGTGATTGATTTATTGGAAACGTTTCATAGTTATTCTAAGAATTTTAGTTTTTTTTTTAAACTTCAGCAGCGTATTTTTTGTGTTAACTAGTTTTTGTATGTAATTCTGACTGAATTACTGTTAGCTTTTGAAACTACCTGACCTTTTCGGTTATATAAAAATACGTTTTAATATATATATTATGTAAATGAATTGAGTTGTTATCTATTACGAGTATTATGCGAATATTTTTTATGTCTTTGAATGTGTTAGTAGTTGAGACATTCAAAGCATTTTTTGAATTAGAAATATAATTGCAAACAGGGAGTTGTATAGTATGAAAGATCACCAAGAGGCCTTGCTTCATAGATGGTTAAATAAATAAATAAAAATACGTACTTTTATGAAATCTCAATTATTAATTCGATATATAAAAGCTATCTTTTAATATCTTCACCTAAATAGTATGACGTTTGACTTTCTTAAGTACTGTACGATCATGCCTACTATAATACTACCTTGAATTCATACAAAGTTTCATTTAGATGCGAGAAATAGAATTTAAAAATTATCTTCTAAGTTATAATTACATAGTTTGTTAGTTAATAAGTTACAGCTGTAATAAATAGAAGCTAATTTGTTTTTTGAACATAAATCATTACCTTGTAGTTAATGATAACCTTATATATAAATAAAAACATATATTGACGATAGATGCCACAAAAAGTGATGTACGCAGTTACTAGTAACTAATTAGAGCCCGTAATTCCGGTATCAAAACTTGGTCATGAACTCAAAACCGTTGTGTAGAAAAAATAACAAATAAATGTGTAAAAATACATATAAATAAAGTGTCTGAATGTAATACGTAATTATTACTATCAGACACTTTAATTATTTTTCTATATGTAAGAGAAAGTATATAAGTTGTACGGTACGTAGAAGACAAACAGAATTTACAAGACTCGTTCGTCTGTCTTTTCGGCTAATCTCTAAAACTGCTGGATTGATTTTGTCGTACTTTCACTAGTAAATAGTGTATTTTGTAATTCAGCCTGGTTTTATTTGAAAAAAGAATTCGGTTTCTGTACAAAAACATTGTCTTAAATATAAGACGTTACGTAGACACATAATTATTTTACAGTTAATTTAATATTAAATAATAAATATGTTTACAAAATGATAATCAACAATTTAATGGGTTTTATAAATTTTGCTCTAAGAAAACATTGTTGGATACTGTTATGTGTAAATAGATTATTTATTACTTATTTACTTACTCATTGATAATTAAGTTTCATATAATGTAAGACATAATTATAATTGATTTACAGAGGCATTAAATTTTCCTCAGAAATAACATTTTCCCGCGATTCATTACAAGTCGTAGATTTGTTATCTTTGAATTTATTTATCCAAGCAAATAAATCAAATTATAATGTTTTACGTCTATAAGTATTAATATTGCAATGCCTTCCCAATCTGAGCAAAACATATTTCAACTCCTTGCTTCTTTATAAAAACACCTCTAACATATTAAAATACTTATTTATCATCTAAACTATATCTATACAAAGCTCAATTTTGATATTACAGTTAAAATAGACTATTTAATACCAACATATGATTACAGTGTTCGTAACTAGTTAAGCTTCTAACAGCCCCTTAAAGTGGCACTTGTTTAGAGAAAAACCTTTTTTTGTTTCAACCTTTTTTGTTGCTGGCAAAAAAATTTAAAAAAAGTCAAGTGAAAAGAATCCTATTACAATGAATGACGTTTTCAACTCATCGTGTCTTGTTCTAGTTATTAAACCATTTAATGTCACGAATATATGAAATACTGTGCCCCGTGGCTTGGACCGCGTTGATATTGCCAAAGTTATGATACAAACATATATTCACGCCTTTTTCCCGAAGGAGTAGCCAGAGCCTGTGGATTTTAAGCAGCTACGATCCTGACAAGCTCCTTTCCCTTCCTCTACTCCCATTAAAGCTTTCATCACTCTTTCTGTGTTTCTCTTATTATTTTCAAAAAAAGAACATCCTTTTGTTAATTTTATTTCGTTGATTATACAATATTATTTCCATAACATGTTTGATACGTTTAATCATTCACTGGGTATAATTAATTAGTATAGTTCTTATCGATTTTTGCTTATCATCTGTATTGCTTATTCCAGTAATTTCTCACAAATCTGAATGACATTCTCAAAGATAACTTGTAGACTGCACTTCACGTGATGCTAAAATACGTAGAGATATCGAATTACATTTTTATTTTATCGAATTACATGTTGATTTTATTAGTTTTTTATGCTTTTCATATTTCTAAGAATAAATTTTTAATCAACTTCCAAAAGGTTATGTAAACTGTGTAAAAAATAAATAGAGAATAGTAGAATAATGTCTTTTAAACAGTGAACCAAAGCACATTTTTATTTTATAGTGGTGCCTACGATATATTTGAATTATTTCAATCCAAAATTTATTCCCTTCTTTTCTTTATTCCAAGTTTTATGTTTGCAAAAGGAAGTATCCTGTTAACATATCTATAGTCACATCACCCCTGTAGCAAACTTTAGTTCACCGAATTCGCCTGTAGATTGTAAAAGAATTACTTATAAAGTTAAAACAATGTTTTAAAACTTTAAACATTGATTTTTTGTTTGCTAGAAGAATAGTTGGTAGAAAAAAATTGCATGTATGCATTTATAATTTATAAGAAACCTACATTCTTCGTATGGAGTTATTGAATTAATAATAATTTTATACTTTGACCTACATAAACATGATACTTTGGCACCGGCGAACGGGTCGCGGCCGTCACCGTTTACTTCGCTTAATCGATCGATATTATAGATAATTGTTTTTGTATTATTTGTCAATCAAATTCTTCATATTGCGTACAGGAACTTGTATAGTAACTAAGTTCCTATACTCATAATAGTAGAAAAGGTTATATTATGTTTTCCCTATCAGGACACGTTTAGAACGAGAAATCTTAGTTATATTAAAAATAGATTATGATGGATTTGAAATATGAAATGAAATGATATTATAATAGTAATGATATTAATGTATACTTTTTACCTATAACTGTCTGTTGTTTCGAAACTCTTCAACAAACAGACCGCTTTTTACGTGGCATTTAAGTTACAGAATATATATATATTCCTACTTTTCACTAGGTTTTCGACTTCCCTCTTGAAAGTCGTAAAAGAAGTCTAGAAATGAATGCACGTCTAATTATTACGTCTGGGACTAAAAATCGGCGGCTAAACGTCTACACCACCTGCTTTGTTTTGGCAAAATGCCACTCATGAACATACCGCATTTTACTCATTGTGTTATTGGGTTTCTATGTTAATTAAATGTTTTTAAAAGAGAACTAGTTTATAAATTAATTACGTTTTAATGGCGCCTGTGAAACTAACATTAGGCAAAGAAGCCTGAAACTCAGCGTGTTAGGTATCTCCGATTTCACAGGATTCTGACGTAAATACATTTTAAATCACACTGTTTAGTTCGTGATTTATGCATAATTGACATAAAATAATTTAATGACATAATTTAATTATATTTCTTCACGATATACGAGTTTTAATGTTTTAAGAATCATGTCTGTAAATAGTTAAAATAAAATTAAAAATTTCAAGTAACGACGACGAATCTTCAAACATCTGAATGTATCTTTATTAATTAGCTAAGAATTTTCTAGATTGCTCCAGTTTTTAATTATAAGCAACGTCAAAGTCTGCACGATCGTTATGGAGCTATGATATCATAAACAGACAGATATCTACGGCAGATTACACCCCAATGTTTCGGTCTGAGCCCTATTAAACTCTACAAAACTCCTGGCTTTTAAAGCATTATGGTATTTTCCTCCGACCCTATTTAGTATATCTGGATAAAATTTATACGTACTGTCCTTCATCAAAATAAGGTAGGTGTTTACCGATTCCATTACTTTTTTAAAGGATTTTACTACTATTTAGGAGGCTCATGTCGAAAGAAATCAAGAGATTTGAGCAGTAATTAAGAAAACTTAAGGACTTAAATGTTTTGGCGTTTGACTGTTCAGGTGAAATACGAAAGAGGTCTTGCGATGGAAGTTAACACGACTGAAACCCGGCGTCGCTACCAAATATTCAGAAATACAAATTACTATCGTCACAAGTACCAGGAAATTAGAAAACCTCATTTAAACTCTCTCAAAGTGCGTTGTCACATTATAATCAGTATCAGTGTCATAATGGCAGGTATTTATACCGTGACCGATGAGTTTTTGAGTATAAAAAACATTGACGCGAGCGTTTGACGCAACTTTGCCAAGTGACTTCGAATGAATAATAAACAAAATGTATGCAGTGGGCAGACAAAACGAGGGTACTGCAAGTAACTTCATTGTTGTCTATAGTTGGGTTAGTTGGAGGTGTTTCAATTTATGTAATGAGGAACATACATGTTTTATGGCTGTCACAGAAAGACGACAAAAAAGCTAACATTAGTGTAGGTCGACCTTCGTCATATGACATCATTAATTATGTAATGGTATATGAAAATTATTAACTCACTATATATTCAACCGCGTAAAATTCATATAGCTATGTGAATTATCAAAAATGCTTTTCTAGCTGATCTTTAGTGTCTATAAAGCATATATCTGGCAAATTTTAGATTTATAAAGACGTTTTCTTTCGAAATGAAAATAAATAAGACAGGCAGCAAAACGTTATTAAAATAACTGATTTCATTACGCTAAGATCTTAAGGTTGGCAACGCGTCTTCTAGATTTCCTGGTTTTGAAGGTGTCCATGTGTGATAAGAATCGCTTACTATCAGGTGAAGTGTATGCTCGATTTATCAACCATTTTTATAAAAATCGAATTTTAATCTCCTCCTAATTTTTCCACTTCACCTTTCCCGCATAAAACAGTAGTAGGCATCTCCAGATCTATCTCTATGAAAATTCATGAAATTCGGTGCAGCGACTTAGACGAAAAAGCGTAAAACTAAGTTTCATATACATAATATACTTAATTAGTAGTAATTGCGTGTTTGTATATACAATAACTTTAAACAAAAATAATATGAGAGACAATTGAAGGCGTTTACAAAATCGACATGATTGCAAGCGAAGCCGCGGCCAAGAGCCAGTTTATAATAGTTATAATTATATATTATATCAATAACTGAAATGACGTAATAGAATTGCCAAATCACGTTAAAATATCTCAAGAATTCGAAGATCAAACTTTCATTTTCTCATCTTTTTCCTGTTTGTTGTTTCAACAAAAAAATTCCGCTTAATATGACACAGTCACATTTTTAAGCTATTACTGCTCAAAAAGAAAAGAATAATGAGTAAAAATCGTAACGTTTAAAACTTCAGGACTTCAATGTTTCAGAATATTTGTAATTGGAAAGAATCCAATAGGACAATGTCGGCATAACCTTGGCCGTTTATCGCAAGTAAAATTAGTTTTCACTTCGCGCGTATACACGAAATCGGAGATTGTTTGAAATTGTCATCGTTTGCATGTGTATGTTTGTGCAGTTCATTCTTAATTGTCTTTGTTCAAGCGAAGTAAGTGACTTGCAACAGCATTGTTTGATTTTTCCGTTTTCTACAAATGGTTACGTGTCAAATGATAGCCGTAGTTAATCTGTACTAATACATAACATTGAAGTATCTTTAAAATATTTACACTAGCTTTTTTAACACTAGCTTTTTTAAATACGGGTATAGACATAGTTTAGAGAAAGTTTGTTTGTCTGTCTGCTTGTTCCGGATAGAATTTCTGGACCGACTATAACCATTTTATACGCCTGTTCATGTAATTACGTTGGAGATAGAAATTTTGTGATAGTTGCTATGATATTAAAATAATTTACGTATTTCCAAACTTAGTATAACTAGCAGAATCAATTTGTTTAGTATTCGTTGTTTTTAGAACGACGTTATCAATTTATTATAAGTAACTATGACGAAAAACCAGAAAATGGTTTTTTTCATGCCCCGAGTTATTGCTATAACAATATGAATCAACCACTGTAGGTCATACAATCGATAAATTTTGATGCTCTATTTCGTCTATAAAGTGATGTGATTGACAAGGTTTAGCTATATATAGTGTTATTTTATTAACAGTTTTTGGCCACGCTTACGATTCATGTCAAATTTGTCAACCTCTTCTAGTTGTCTATCTTATTCTTATTTTTGGATTGATTGAATATATACACAGACGATTTTACTGATTTATTTTATGTATATAATACTTAAACTTGATTTTAAATGGTATAAGTATGCTATTTTTAGCTGAACCTATTTTCGAATACATATTCTATGCCTAGATTCGTATGAATCGTCATGACTTGTCAGGTGAAGTGAATTATTGTTCTTACAAGTACGTGACCTGTCTCTGAATAATTGAATTGTATTTTACACATGTACATCGGAATTCCGAGCAAGGTTTACGACAGAATGCGCGTGCGCATAAAACGGACGACATTAACTGGAAAGTAGGGGGCAACTGGATTTTATTACTTAAAGGAAATACTTTTGTTGCTCTAACATTAAAACGATAGTTAATTTAAAATTGGAATACACATAGCCATTCTATGTGATCGTCAAAGGATTTTTTAGTTCGAGTAACTTTATAAACGTCAGATGTCTGTCAACTTAGGTCATAAGTGACGATTCTAAGCGATCATGTTTTTGTTTTTTAATACGATTTTTAATAAACGTACACAAATAAGTACTTGTTAAAGAAGCCTTTTATAATTGTCTAGTTTTTCTGGTTACTCACCGATTCGGCTGTAGAGATATTAATAGGATTGTCACTCATATTGACAGACGATCAGGGTTATAGCACATAACATAAGGTTCTGCACAGATAGTGAAATTTTGTTCGTCTGTTTTTCTTATTTGAGATTATTTCAAACATTAAAATATTTTATACTTAAAATTAAGGCACATAAAACCGCAGAACACCGCTAGTATAAAAAAAACAATATTAATAAATCATTTAAAGCATTTTTAACTCAATTTTATTTTTGTATAGATAAGATTGGTTTTGAAAAATCTGTAATATACTAGATGACCTGGCCACGCGTCGCTGTAGCTAAGGTTTTTGTTGTATTAAATTGTCATTAGTAAGCATTATTATTATTGAAACGTTTGTGCTTTTAACACAGCGC
>JAOSYY010024615.1:0-12723 GCA_025727935.1 Hebomoia glaucippe | reverse complement strand
ATTATAATCGGTTAAGTGGTTTAGGAGTCCATTGAGGACAAACATTGTGACACGAGATTTATATATATTAAGATAATGACACATGGATGGACTACAAAATTAACATTCACCTGGCTATAGTCCAATTCACCACTAGTGACCAAATAGACGCTTAGTAATCCATTGGTCCTGTACACATTAAATAGGTTGTCCTTATATGCAACATATTCCCGTGTCCTATATAACATAACGAGCATCATTACTGAGCTCAGGCTTCAAAACGAGTGCAACTTCAGTACACGACTTGAGCGCTCATTATCAAGGAACATTGTTTTAACAGTACATTAATATTTCAGCAAGGGTAAGTGTATAAACTTGATGGGAAATAAACTTTGCTGAAACACTACGCCTATCTAGGCGAGTTTATTTTATACAATTCTTCTAGTTTATTTGCAGGATTTAAAAGTGAAATTACTCTAAGATGATAAGGTAGACAATATACATATTTATATATCTGTTAAATTCGCGTCTAGACTGCTGATCCATATATACGGGATATTTACAGGCATTGTTAGGCTCTTGGAGTAAGACGAGCTATCTTTTGTACATATAATAAAACTTTCAGACGTTGAAATAGGGAATAAAACTGTAACGAAGTTTCTTATTCTCTAGATCAGTCTACGTAGTATTATTTAAGCTTATTAACTTAGTATAACATAAAATCTGTGGAAACTAAAGACGCGAGGCAAGTTAATAAAACATATCACTAACTAGTTGAAAGGAAGTATTTCATAATAACTTATGAACACTGCGATGAGACTTCATTCAAGGGAAAGGACCTTCTGACGTCAACTTAGCCAGAGAGTCGTGATGAACAATGGTGTAATAGACGTTGGTGTATAGAGTTTAAGTCATAAAAGGTCGCGATTATTCCTTGAAAATTTCATACAGCACTTTGGTGATAAAACTAACCCGATTTTTCATACCATTCGAGTGTCATAAATATCCTTTCTACTCTTATATATCGATTTGTGACCGCATCCCTAACCGCTAGTAAAACTTCGTTTCCTGGAAACTTTCCAAGATTAAGCTTTTCATATTTACAACCACAAGTACTGTCTGTATTATAACATTAAAAAGCGACACTTAGTATGTATAAAAAATTGCTTTCATACCGTATATGGTATATAACAACGGATTTATTGGATGTAAACGCTGGGAATATGTGATACTAGACAGAATATTTATTTTTTCATAACAGCGCCATCTCTTTGAAACATTCATAACTAATATAGTAAAATTGATCTTTAAGTAAATTGAGGTATTTCAATGGAGCTTTTAATGATGGTAAGGGTAGGAGAGAAATAAGAAAAAAGTTCTGATTAACATGAGAAAGAACAACAAGATATTATAACCCACAATACTTTCGTGTAAATTGAACAAATAAATATTTAATTCTCTAGATATCTAACGACAGAAGCGACCTAATGTGTTTTTAATTTGAGCATAAAATAAAACAGAATATTTGTGTCATGCACACTTGCATCCGAAAAAGCACACTAATGGTCTGTCTGAAAATCGATAAACACTTGCAACGATTTATCAGTGTCGAGAAGTTTTTGTAATCTATTTCATTTTTCATTTCAGATTCATTTAATAACTTTTTCAATATCAAGTAAATCTTTAACAAAGCAAAAATAATATATTATTAGCTACTTCTAATACATAAAAACACTGTAAATCCTGGTTCCATCCATCATTAGATATGCTTAAAATTATCAAATAATATTGCCATCCTAACTATATACTTCATTTCGATAAGAATTAGAAGTAATTTAAAATCGACTCCAATAACTTGATGGCACTGTTTGATAATTACTTATGAAGCTTATAACTATGAGCTTCAAAAAGCTCATTAGCTCAAAAGCTTTAAAGTATAATTCACAAAGTGCTGGCGAAACTTAAGGTGTCAATACCGTAGCTTAGGCCAGACATAACCCATTTGCCGAGAAATTTGGTCTGCCCATAAATGTATTTTCATTCCAAATTATTTTAGTCGTAAGGAAAATGTTCCATTACGATAATGTCAAACTTGAACCACAGACAAAGAGTAAGAGAGGTTCCGAACTGTCGACGCGACTGAAAGACGAAGGCACCCTTTGTTTGCACGGAAGTGTTTTTATATATACAGTGTATGCGATGTTTTTCGAAACAACGCGTCAGTATTTGGGACGAACGGGAGGGTGCCGAGTTACTTAAATAGTGAAAAGGCACTTATGTTGGAGCAATAATGAACTAGGTACATTTCGGGGAGTTGTAATTTGTAACTAAAGTGGTTATTTTGAATATATTTCTCTTTTTTATAGTTTAATTTAAAATCTAGCTATGGACGCTCTCGCGAAGTACTGCGCGTATTGTTCTATAAACTTAATAAAGCAATTTTGTTACTAAAACCTTATAAATACTTAATAAATCGTTAGTTTTCGACACAAAAAACTTTATTAACCACCCTTAATAGATATTTGATAAAAATACACTAACCTGTCATCTTGTAAATGTTTCAATTCGCTCAATTCCAGCTCTCGCCGCAGATTCGACACCTCGCAGAGCAGCATATCCCGCTCTGAGGAAACCTTTTCGAGTTCGGCGCGTAACCGCACCACCTCGTTAGTTAAATCCATCGTCGCCATTTTCACTGCCAAGTACTACTATCGACACAACACATCACTCATTATTCGTACGCGGAGCGTTCGAACCAATCACATGCGCGCATTGTGAATTTAGAACACGTGAAGCTATTGATGGTAGTGACGTCGAAATATCGATAAAATTCACTTCACAAAATCCTAGACTCGGAGGCTACATTGTCGGCATCTGAAACAATAAATCATTTCATGAGAAATAGTCGAGATAGAATTGCTTATTCGGTATGAGAATTCGGAATATTTTCATAAACTACTAGCAACAATGAAGTTGCGAGTATGGTAGCTATGTTAATGCAAAGGAATAAATAACGAATATTGTTCTCTTTTATTGGATGCTCTGCGCAAGTATGCCGCCTGGCAACACTCTATGTTTTTTGTAATGTACAATTGTAATACGATTTACATGAAAAACTTGGCCGGAGAATTGCTGAATTTTTATTAGGTTAATATTTGTCTAAGCGAAATTCTCAGTCGTATCTAAAAACAAATCTGGGATAGAGCGTGTTTATTTTACCTATCAACTCGAAACTTGTTTGTAATCGTATTTTCACTTTCTAATTAGACACTCCACTTTAGGGCTCGGAAAAGTGAAAATGAATTTTACCGCGTTATTTTACGTTAGGCCATGATTATTTTAAAATTAAATAAATATTTTTTCAAGCCTAACAAATGTTATCTATACTAATATTATAAAGCTGAAGAATTTGTTTGTTTGAACGCGCTAATCTCAGAAATCGCTGGTCCGATTTGAAATTTTTTTCATTGATATATAGTACATTTAACGAGGAAGGCTATCAGCTATATTACATTTTCAAAAAAATTCGGGATTTTTACTAAAAGTCTAATAATGTAACTCGAGTGTAAAAATCGAAATGAAGGCTAGCGAAGCCGCTAGCACAAGCTGGTAAGATATAATACAATAATTCTATTTCAACACAAAAACCAGAAGTTAAACACTTTATTTCATTAAATGGTTTTGAATATAAATTATCCTACAGTATCCCAGGAATGAATAATGTATTCGCCTTGCAAAAGCTTCTGGGTTGTACTTGGCTATATTTTACAGACTTTATCATAAAGAAAACTCCCAATAGATCATTCACGATAAACACTTGCTATCTTACTCTTGCAAACAGCAATTACCTGACAAACAACACTACATCACAGCTGAAACATTTTAAAGTGCTGTTATCCAAGAGTTTTATTTGCTTCCATTCCTCAGTCCATTACCCAGTAATCAGTTGCAAACAAATAATGGAGCTCAATTGAATTTCTGGACCAATTGTTAAGAGTAGCACTACTTTTTGGATTTTTGGTATTGTTCTGGAGAACTCACCATAGGTGCCATTAAGTTTTAAGTATTACATAGGCGGAATTATTATAATTACTCCTTCCCTCCCGCACGCCCTTGTCAGCAAACTCCTTACCCTCTCCTCCCCATGTTTACGTAAACATTTTGATTTTTTAATGATTCATAATCAGAAGTTCAATCTAATCATTATCTAGACCTCCTACCTGCCAGGTCCCCACCCCTTCTATAGTGCTTACGTAATACTTGAAAGGCCCCACACATGAATTCCAACGATTAACTACTGAACAATCTAAAGAGGTAGTGGAGTCTACTGACAAATCAATAGAAAAATTTGTCTTATTTCTATATGATGATTTGACATTACCATCAACAGAAATGTCTGTTACAAAGATACTTAATAACTCTGCTATATCTAAAAGTTTTTAAACAATAAACTCTCCAAAACAAGCGACTAGTAGGTAAAGAAAAATTCTCAACTTCAACTTTTATCGTGTACTTCAACAACTTATACTAACGAAACTGTTAACCCATCTAAATCAAACGATGGAAAACAATTATTCATTTTAAAAGAATTACCATGGAAAACGACTTTTAATATTTAAAAATCCACCTCAACGATAGCAAGGTAATTACGGCCTCGCTAATTTCCTTCCAGCGTCGTTAATAGAATCATAAATTGATTAAAATTGTGGCTTTACGGGCTAAATGGAGGTCTTAATCGCTTTGTGAGCTGATATTTTCACTTAACGTCAAAATAGTTTTGCTAATCCGCAACTAAATTGGGTGATGTTTTATGATTGTGGTATTATTTATTATTAAAGTCCAGTTTATTAAATTTTCAACGTTTGTAATACAACTCATCAATTATATCCTTTTCTACTCATATTTAGCTGTAAAATTTTTGATTTCACGTGGTTAGACATAGGAAAGCGCCATCTAGTAAAACACTATGTAACAAATTGCGTAACATAAATTATAAATGCGCGCGCGCATAGAAACGGCGCCAGCCATTATATGACCATACACTAGATGTCACTTACAGTACAATTTAAAAACAAATGTTTTGAAGCTCAGCTGATTGTTGAGTTTTAATTAACCTACTTGTTATACATTAAAAATAAATTAGGTTACGAAAACAGGTCGTTGCAGAAACCCAATAATCATGGGCAAGTAGATGAAATTATATATAGATATTTGTTGATTACATATTTTAATTGTATGAATATTTTTTTCCTTATATTCAACTAATTTTGTTTCATTTTCATTACCAATTTTTATTTATGTTTTGTCGTAATTTTGTAATCTATTGTAGATTAAAACTAGTAAATGATTTTATTGTGAAAGTGTTTTTAAGTGTGGGACGTCAAATAAATCATATATTTTTTACTATACCATCCATTTTTTCCAAATGCTTAAATGAATCTCTTTCTCAGTAATACTGTTTGTCTTCTTCTTCTTCCGGTGCCTCTCCAATTACTGGAGGTCAGCCGACCGACTCCGGAATCAGTCCTTGTTCAGAGCCTATCTGAACAATTGCTCCAACGATTTGATGCCGGTTCACTCCCGGATATTTTTCAGCCAAAACGTCTTGCGTCTTCATGGTAGTCGCTTCCCGTTTATTCTGCCCACCATGACCTACAGAAGCCTGCTTTGTCTATTCCTGAGAATGTGACCGAGATATGCCAGTTTCCACCGTTTAATGTTTGTGTTATTTATTTTTAAGTGTGTCTAAAGAAACATTGTTTTAAACGGCTATAACTATCAATTTTAATAGCATCATTAATCTCCCCACCACTGTACAAGCTTAACAGTCAACAATCTGAACTGTATGTAGTGCACAGGCGAGCGAGTGTTCCACGATTTTATAGTTTCGCCGAATTTTGGGGAAACGGTGGTGAAAAGTGATACGATTTACGTAACGCTAACGAGCCAATACAGACCGCCCGCTGTTTGTTTATGAAAATGTAGTAAAAAGTATTTATGGCAATTTTACATTAGACTACGATTTTCTGCGGTTTTCTTAGAAAAATTTGAAACTATCGATTTTCATTTTACTACATATATTACGTGTATGTTTACGATTTTTGAAATTAAAATCTTAATATAATTATTTTTTTCATATGAACGAAACAAACATGAACTGGCCAAGTTCTTTTATTTCCTTAAGTTTTCTTTAGTTTGTACGCGCGGTCTAAACCAGTCTAAAGATGCAATTTAAATTCTTTCTTTGTTCGTGAATAAATTTCCTAGAAGACGTAATGGATCAGATTTATTTGTTTTTTATTGTAATTTTAACGATTTTTGGAACGACTACTTTAAACCGTACTAGGTACCTACTTAGTTTACTATCGTTAAACATATTTCTACTAGATAATTTTCAACAATTAAATGTCCTTATAGCCTTTCCCGTATTAGTCAATTACGTTTTTATTTCGAACAATCCGACTAAAACCAAATACACTTGTAAATGACCTGCAGAACTAATAACATGCATTATACTATTTTTATCTGTATTATCCTTTTATTTACTAGCCATAGGGAAAACAGCTTAACTATTAAGTGAACATCATAAACTTATAACAAAATACTCATTCAAATAATGACACCACAACATCGCAATAACAAAAGCCAGTAAAGGCTTAAATCTCAGTTTTAACGCCGCTATTCCCGTATTTTCATTCTCACTTGGAAATGTAGAGCACAAAATAGAGCCGAAACACGTGTATTGCATAAAATGTATTTACACTCATTTTACTCATTTCATATCAAAGCCGATTATCATTTTCATTTGTATTATTTTCCATTTAAATCGTTTACAATTTCCATGAATTTCCATCGCAAATATCATTAACGAAATTACATATTTTAATATTTTGTACAGCACTGATATAATGATTACCTTACACGTACACGTTTCATCAACTTTTCTTACGTTGTATACAATAATTATTATCCCAATTACTTGATGGAATTTAAATCTTTAAGTCGTCTGTTTAAATGTATATACAAATAAATAAAATAGACCCGTCTGTATAGAATAACAAAATAATAATTTATTTCTAGATGCATATGAAATTATATGCGGTATATATAAGAAAAACACAATTTTGGGCGGTTAATCTCGGAAACGACTAGTACGATTTTTATGGGACTGTCACTTGCAGATTATAAGGAGTAACTGAGGTTTATTTTATATTAGTAATTCTATATATTTATATTAATTTAGATAGTAAAAAATGACTATGACGCGCGAACGAAGTCATGGGAACAACTAGTCAGCTATATTGAAAACTAACGATAGTGAATTCGAGCACCACCGCTAATTTAAAAAAAAAAACTTTTTTATACAATGTCAATTCTAGAGTCATTGAACACTATAAATGTCTGTTCTATGGTCTAAGTGAAGTAATATCACGGCCTATAACGGTTACAAATATTTTAAATAATTCTTTTAAGCTATTAAAATGTTTCCATGAATATTGATCGGCCGTTATTAACACCATAAACGGACTTTTAATAGGACTTACTTAAATTTTTAATATCGCTTAGTAGATTGAAATATTCAAAAGTGAATTTTAAAGGTTTAACTAAATTTTTCATTCACCTCTGACATTTTAAATATACATCGTATAAATCACTGAAGAAATATATAATTATATATATAATTGTATTGTCATTAGCTTTTTCTAAATACGTAATATTACTAAAATTGTTGGTTGTTTATTTGTTCCCATTAATCACCGAAACTACTGGACCCATTTTGATGGGATGATCACTCGCTGATAGCTGATGACACTAAAGTAGTAGTACTATATATGAATTAATGCGGGTGAGCCCTTTTTAGAAGACACCATCCATTACTGATTTAATCGTATATTTTCCAACAATCAATTTGGGAAAATCCAGACTAAACACCTGTCACATGGCCAACCCAGAGCTACTTCACGGTTAGTCCTACGTAACAAATAAATCATAGTCACTAAAGACACTTTTACTCGCATTCCTAATGCGTAGCGAAGTTTCACTCACGCTTGCCGCATAACGTGATTTACTTGCAGTTCGGCGCCGGCGCAGGACGCGGTGTCCACATCATTATCTATGAAATCCATCAAGTTTCCCCACGTATTTATATGATGCAATCACTTTGAAACGCCTGGAGTATATTAATTTTTTTACTAGAGACCGGCAAGTGGCATGTGATATCAGCCATATGATATCTTTAGACATAAATGACACGATTGTCCCTATTTATACACTACTAGCTTCTGCTAGCGGCTTTACTCGCATTCATTTCGATTTTTAAACCACAGGTTATTGGACTTTTAGTAAGGATTCCTAATTTGAATGATATACTTTGTGACTGATAATCATTATACCTATTATCAATAGGTGACATTAACACACTTCTCAAAGTACAAATGCGTGCAGTGATTAGCTAATCGCTCTGCACCTTTAATGCCGGGTTCGACGACCGTCAATTTTGTTAGCTGCTCGGTAGACTGGAAACTGCCGCGCTGCCTAAAACCTATCCATTTACTAGAGAGCTTAGCAGATTACACGGTCTATTTGACGTTACGTGCGATGCATTGAGTACTTTGACTTAGGTCAGAACCCTACTTAATCTTTGTTTTGGTCTTTTAAGGACAATACTCACAAAAGCGTGAATGATCAATATAATGCATTCATAATGTGCATTAATTTTTATAACTTAGTAGATAAGAGATATATAAATCTTTTAAATGATTTATAAGTTAATCTGTACGTGTAATGAATCAGTAAAAGCGTGTTTATAAATTTAGTGAATCTATGCAAAAGTAGTGGGACAACTAGAAGTAGTTGGCCAAATGGACGCAGTCGCGAGCGAATCCGCGGGCAAAATTATAATCTATACTACTATTATAAGGTTGAAGAGTTTGTTTTTTTATTTATTTAAACGCACTAAACTCAGGAACCGTCGCTTCAATTTTAAAAATTCTTCCAGTAGTAGATAGTACATTTATCGACGAAGGCTATAGGCTACATTATATATTCAAAAAAAATTAGGGATCCTTACTAAAAGTCCAACAACCCGTGGTGATAATCGAAATGAACGCGAGTAAAGCCGCTGGCAGAAACTAATCTAACATAAAATCTAAGGCTTTACAGAGTAAAAAATATAACTTCAAAAAAGATCAAGCCTTTCATTTATCTCGCAAACATTGCAACACCTATATAAATCTTTACGTTATCAACTTGGCTCCTTGTGCATTAAGAACACCAACTTTATTACAAGCACGTTTAAAAAAGACAGCATCGTGAGCGAATCTGCATATCAGAGGATATTATGTTAATATCTATCTCATTAGAAGGGCGTTACGGACTGTAATAGGGCCTTCAACGTAAATTAAGGCTCTTTCAGATACGAAAACCTTCAAGTGTAATTAAAAAAATTATATACAGCCTCTAAAGCTGAGAGCTATGAACAGTCGTTTTGCATCAAACGCCAGGATTAAAATAACAAAGAAATATGATTTAATGAGGGGGATTAATTGGAGGAACTCGTAATAATTTATAAGTTCCGTCCGGGTCACGTACCATCGTTCATAGATGGAAAAGTTGTGAAGTGCTACGCGCGAATGAATTATGAATTTACGAATACTCGAAATAAAAATAAAATAAGAGCTTAAGGTTGGCGACGCGTCTTCTAGATCTACTGATCTTGGAGGTATCCATGGGCGACAAAAATCGCTTAGTATAAGTGAACTGTATGCTCGTTTGCCTTCCTATCGCATAAAAAAATGAGCCACATTTACTTAAATCACAAAGGACATAGTATTTAATCTATTTTTACTGTATGGCACTATTATTATACGGCCCTGAAAAAAAAACGTTTGAAGCCAAGGGCAAGCTTAGAACTTGCCGATGTAAAAACCTTGTTTTTCCAATTTCTAAGCGCTATTAATTATTAAGCCGACCACGTAGCACGACGTACAATTAATACACAAAACTGACAAACCAAACACTTTATTTAGACACCTCATCAATTAATATAATATATTATATGTTAGGAGCCTATATGTTTATTCTATACATTTCTCTAAACGACAGCAGTCCGCTCCTGTCAACAGTTAAACCTGGGATAATGAGCTAAAAAACGTCCCGTTACTAATTTGACAGCTGACAGAAGACCGCACGGTGAGTAGGAGGCGATAGATTTATCGTAGACAACATTAAAAATAGCTATTCTATATAAACATCGAAAATTATCAATATATGAAGTGATACAGACCCATTTTTAACTATAACAACCGCGCAAAAATAAAAAAGTTTCATAGTGCAAGAAAATAAAGCTAATCATTGTTAAAAATATATGAATTACTAGCTACTGCCTGGGGCTTTGCTCGCGTACATGTGGATATCAAGCACTTTTAGCTATCAGATACGCTATTTCTATTGACTTATAGTAAAATTACTGAGAATTAGATAGAATATCATAATGACTATTGATATCTTAATAACTTATTTTTCTACATAGTCTCCGAGTCTATACACCGACAAAAAAAAGTTTCGTCTTGTTTCTGCATAATGCATGTTAAAAATATGCTGTCTTCACAACTTTGGATCCCTCCTCGTATATTACTCTTTAACATAAGAAACAGATTAACTTAATTACGGTCGAATATCGCCTGGGCGATTAGTGGTATGCATAATTCCACCTTGAACCGAAGATTTCCACAATTATATTGAACACGTGCAGTTGAAACAAGTAGGCAGATGGGCAAGCGCACCTGGCTAGCACCAGATACACGATACTCGAATATTATCAATTATTTCTAAATAAATTTAAATTGTATGCATATTTCGTTGGGAGCAGGTGCATGTCGTCGAGGTGACGTATGGAACACATACTGACACATTAAGATTACTTGTCACATATTTTATGTAGAACCTTTAAGACAATTATTATGTGTTATGAGAGAATTTTTAGTGTTTATTAGTTATTACATAGAATTTTAAACGTGCATCTAAAACATTCACAGATATTTAAATGTTTTAAATAGAACCAACATAATACAATTATGAAATAATGTTTTAAACAAAAATTCAATAATTCTTTCAGTCACGTAATACCGTTCATAGATAGAGACGTTTTGAAGTGCTAGACGCGTTTGGACTTGAGTTTGTGCATTTCAGGGTACTTTTGAAATGTTTGGTTGTCATAATTTTACAAATTAATCGCTAATTAGTTGATCGAGTATTATATTTTAATAGTATAGATATTTGTTAATAACAATATCTATACTATTAAAATAGAATACAGCTGAAATATTTGTTTATTTGTTTGAGTGCATTAATATCAGGAACTGTAGCTCCAATTTGAAAAAATTCTTCAGTGTTGAATACTACATTTATCAAGGAAGATTATATTATAAGCTATATTATATTTTCAAAAAAAATTGGGATCCTTACTAAAAGTCCAATAATGTAACCCAAGGTGCAAAAATCGGAATGAACTGGAGCTCTGCTGCTGGCAGAAGCTAATCTTGTATAAAAATAGCATTTTATTCAACAAAATCGTACTCCATAATCAAAACAAGATAACTTTGTTGTTTCATTTGCGGCTACGGATTATTGCCACCGCAGAAGGTTAACTTTTAACGCAAAACCATCAATACCTCGTTCATTTGGCATTCAAATGAAAACGCGTCAGTTATCAATACAGCCTTTAATTATCACGCGATAGCCGACTCTGTTAGGGCTGGCACGCTCAGTTTTTATCACGTACCTCCTACTGCATAACTCGAATTGTTTACCCATGATTACCTCATTAAAGATTAACTTTACTAACTTGTATTAAATAATACAGTAAAAAAAAATCTTTTATAGTATTAACCTGTATAATGTCGGTACAAAAGGTAAAAATCAACCCCTAATTTTGAAAATCAGTGGACAGCCCTAACTACGTGACTCATAGGGAAAATTGAATATGTTACGTCATCCCACCTCGCGTTCAATCGCGTGTGTTTTATGGCAGAAAATTAACATTGTCATTCCTTGCGAATGTTTTAATTTACGTTGCGTTTGTGACTTTATTACAAAACATTCCCAACGAAATCTACAAAGCCGGATGTTTATTGGAGATTCACATTGTAGTATTCCATAAGTGCGTTATATAGGAGAGAATACAAAACTAATAAATAGTTAAAATAAAGAATGAAAATATCCTTCATAAGAGAGACGAAATACTGTCAAGAATAATAACAGAATGAACTTAATAGAAAGAAAATATATAATTACAATACAGAGTTTTATTTATTATAGTACTAATGACATCTTTGATGATGGGACGGAAAAAAATGGATCCTGCTTAAAAAAAACATTTTTAAACGTTTTATTAGCATTATTTACGCTCCATCGTGTTAGTACAGCTAAATGAAACAATACTTTTATAAAAAATACATTACTTTACTAAGATAAAAGAACCGGCAATGAAGCATGATAACAAAAACAGCTGGTCTAACACGATGGAGTGAAATAACGCTAGCAAACGTTTTAAAAAATATGTTATTTTTAATCAGGATCGATTTTTTCCGAACCGTCATCGAAGTTGTCATTAGTACTTATTATCTGTCTTGGTTTTCGGGAGGGGTCCCCTAACATCCGTTATAATTTCAATTAGTTCAATTGGAAATCGATATACACATCAAAACTAAAATTTCTGCACTACGACTATTCCTAACCGCCCCC
>JAOSYY010024614.1:0-12728 GCA_025727935.1 Hebomoia glaucippe | reverse complement strand
TTTTAGTTAAAAGTGTTGTGCTTGGTCTTCCAATGTCCATCGAGTAAGTAAAGATTTAATTGGCAGGTTACTGGACGTGTACCACTGATTTGTGCAGCAACCGTTGTTCATATGTCATTGCTGGCGACTTTGCTGCTTTGGCGCCCACAAGCGAACCAAGCCTACGTTATATTCATCATCGCTGTGCTTTGGGGCTTTTGCGACTCTGTATGGCTCGTCCAGATCAATGGTAAGATACTATAGGATTCTCAGGACTTGAGATGTTCTTTTTCTATGCGATAGGAAGGCAAACGAGCATTCAACTCAACTATACTAAGCGATTCCTGTCACGTATAGACAAAGATCAGTAGATCTAGAAGACGAGTTGCCACCCTTAGGGCCTTATCCATATTATATCGTATGCCATTTTTAGTAAGGTTCTGCTGCTGGGCTTGTGTATTTTTAGTCCGAAAGGCACACAGCACTTCACGACTTTTCCATCTATGAACGGTTTTACATGACCTGGACGGAACTTATAAATTATTACGAGTTCTTCCCACTACATTTAATACTCGAAATGCCTGCGTTTTTGAGTCTCAGACTTGATGTGATGAAATGATGACGAAGATCACAACCAATTAGAGCCAACAGTATTGGTGAAAGTATCCGAGAAATCTTAAATAATATAAAAAGCTATATATAAAAATTACTTACAATGCTTTGTCATGCCAATAACCGTAATTTACCTAACGTAACCGTATACCATAAATATTTTTTATAAAATCGTTATAAATATGAATTGCGTTTTGAAAACTTACAAGAAAAACTAATATATAAAATTCTCGTGTCACAATGTTCGTTCCCATACTCCTTCGAAACGGCTCAACCGATTCTTATGAAATTTTATATGCATATTCAGTAGGTCTGAGAATCGGCTACTATCTATTTTTTATCCCCCTAAATTATAAGGGTTGTCCACCCCTAACATTTACTTTTTATTTTTTAATTTCTATTTTCCTATGATACTTAATATAAAAATACATACACCCCCCAAATTTTCACCCCTCAACAGTCAACCCCTAATTTTAATGTATTTAGGTGACAAAACGAAGTTTGCTGGGTCAGCTAGTACTTACATAATTTATCCAGTGCCTTCGAATAAGTGTTCGTAGAGAGTACAATGAAATAAAAGTCTTATTATTAAATTAATTTTTTCAGCGTTATTTGGAATATTGTTCCCTGGACGGGAGGAAGCGGCTTTCTCCAACTTCCGACTTTGGGAGTCTGTTGGCTACATCATAGCGTACGTGATCTCTCCTCATCTCCGCACCAGTTCCAAGACCTACCTCCTTGCAGCCAGTATGGTATCTGGCGTGCTTCTCTACTTCATAGTCGAATTTAGAGAGAAAAAAGAAAAAGACGCGAAGGAAGTCAAAGTGCACGTAGTTAATAGAGGTTTAGACAATAAGGCTTTCGCTGTTGCTGAATAGATTCTTAATTTATACTACGATTTAATCTCAGAAATCGAATATGAATGCAATTATCTCATACATATTTCCCTAGTTTTATAATCAATTTGACAGATACAGGGTGTAAAAAGAGTGCTCCCGAAAACGAAGACAGGTGATAGTACTAATGACACCTTTGATGAAGGGACAGAAAAAACATCGGTTCTTAATAAAAGACATATTTTTAACACTTTATTAGCATTATTTACGCTCCATCTTGTAACTGCAGCGAAATGGAACGATAGTTTCATAAAAAATACATTACTTTACTAAAAAAAAGAACCAGCAAAGAAGCATGATAACAAAATCAGCTGGATTAACATGATGGAGCGAAATAAGATTACGAAAACGTTTTAAAAATATGTTTTTTTTAGTCAGGTTCGAATTCTTTCCGATCCTTTTTTCAAAGGTGTCATTAATGCAATCACCTATCTTCGATTTCGGGAGTGCCCAAACATCCTGTATAAGAAAAATATGTATATTATTAAGTCTCTAAAAGCTACTAAAATTAACTTGTTTTAAATTTTATTTTCCTATCATGCGACATAAGAATTTTACTATTTATTTATTAAACAAAACGACGTTGCTGAGTGGTCGGTGCAAATTTTTCTTAATTTCTTACTTTTACGAGAACATATTTGCATATTGAGTTAAATTTGAATGAACATAGACATCTAAGGCCTATATGTCATAGCCCAATATTCAGGTGCAAAATTGTTACATTAATTGTGTATTTTATTAAAATCAAATTACATGTAATTAGAACTGGACCGTTACATTTTAGCACGATGGGTGAAATCACCTAGATAATTCTTTAATAGATTAATATTAATTGATTTTTGGAAAATGTTCGAATTTGCAGCCGGATCTTAGACCATCATGACGTGAAGTCTCAATCTCGTTTGACAAGTGTTAAAATTAGACCCAGACTTCAGTCACGTTGTGGAATATACACCTTTTTATAGTTATGTAAGCGAATTGAATTTAGATAAATTATAAGATGTAATAATTAATTTATTGTAGAAATATACAGCTCACAATGTTATTGTCTTACCAAGGACTTGATATATTTAATTTAAATTGATATTAGAAATAAATGCAACGAGGAAATAAGATTCTCTTGATAATATAAGTAGTAATTAAATTTTTTATATATTAATAGGTTTTTATAAATGTTTTGGAATAAATTTCATTTCGACAAACCGGAAATATTTCGTAAGTGAACTCGATACTTTATAAAAATTAATTAAAATTCTTGATGTTTTTGTATGCATATCAAGTAATTATATAAATAACCTAATGTATATACAACATATAAGGTTGTATATAAAGGTTCTGTGATATCTTTTATTGTATATAACAAAAAGAAAATAAAACAAAGATGAAGTGTTTTTATTTTTTGTCTCGCTGACCTTACACAACATTTTTACATACAATAAATACGTCTAATACCTAAATATAGTATTATATATACCTACTATTATATATAGTACTATATAAAATAAAGAGTGTATTTTTAATTTTAAAATAACAGTTTCTCCATATGACCATTTGTGTATACATTTTCTATTTACTTATTTTTGGGCTGATTTTCGAACGGGCTGGATACATTTTGACGGGACTTTAACAGGTTATGCTGATGTTAAGATATGCGCGTAAAGGTCACTTTTATTTTAGAAAACCTATGAAATTCTTTAGGTCAGTTTTGTTGGCAAATAATTGAAATTTCGATATTTCTCTAGCCATAAAAGCAATTTTTACATTATGTTGCGGGTGAAACCGCGGGGCAACGCTGATATATCTAATAATATTTTTTCTATTTTTCTAGGCCTAAACGACGTATTGATTTCGAATTATTTTTTCGTAACAATTCTATACAAGTATTTTAACACTATGTAGGTGTTTTATAAATTAAATTAAGAAAGTCCATTACCCCGATCAGATTACAGATATAATTAAGAATAAATATTATAACTAGTACATAAATAATATATAAATATTATATTAAAATTTTTATATAACTATGAGGTATTATCAAAGACTTCATAAACTATAATATAACTAAGAACAATATGGACAATATCAGTTTTCAATCATTAAAAACCGCATCGTAATCGGCCCATTTGTTTAAATATACAGACAGACACGTCAAATGTACTAAAACCCTCTTCGTTATGATGATAAAACGTGGAATATAGCATCGTCGAGGATTTCATGTGTTAAAATTTCGGCGTTAAACATGTGAAGTTTTCCGGATATCATTTCTACAGTTTTATTTATAGAAAATAAGAAATCCAATGTCACATTTATAGTTGCTTATTTTATATCCAAATAATTACTATAGATCATTGAGCGCTCGAAATTTAACTGTAATTAATTTAGGCATTCAATTTTATTTGTAAAACATATATATTCTAGTGTTCTCCTTACAAGTCCGTCTATGTCTATTATCACACTCCTGCATAAAATATACGTAGAAATGTATCTTAAAATTAAGCTTCACGTATTCATATATAAATAAACCTGACGTGTCTGCTTGTAATATAGAAATTTTAGCTTTTTTATAACCACAATATATACATAATTGATTCATAATTTATAAAGACTTTGTCTATCAGTCTGTTTGTTCCGCTTAACCTCTGGAACGGTTGAAATAATTTTTATTGAATATTCACTGTAGATAGCTCAGACTCACAAAGGTGTCCCTAAACAAAATTAGTTATAGAAATGTGTGAACTGTCATTCGCTAAGTTTGGACTTATGCCTGTGTGTCGATTTTTTTTAATAAATTAATTTATTTGAAAGGTTTACTTTAAGGTTCCGTACAAATATACAGGATGTTTGAAGACTTCTCCCGATAACGAAGACAGGTGATGGTACTAATGACACCTTTGACGAAGGGACGGTATAAAACTCGATCCTGAATAAAAAAATCATATTTTTAAAACGTTTTATTAGCGTTATTTCGCTCCATGATGTCAGTACAGCTGTTTTTGTTATCACGCTTCATTGCTAGTTATTTTTTTAGTAAAGTAATGTATTTTTTATTAAACTATCGTTTCATTTAGCTGTACTTACAAGATGGAGGGTAAATAACGCTAATAAAAAGTGTTAAAATAATATATTTTTTTAGTCAGGATAGATCTTTTTCCATCCCTTCATGAAAGATGTCATTAGTACTATCACCCGTCTTCGTTTTCGGAAGCAGTCCATAAATACTTTGTATTAAAACTTATAAATCTTTTACTATTAATGACAAAACACTTCTGAGGTTACTCTTCACAGTTATACACTATTAGGTAGGTGTATAGAATATAGATACATATTGTACTTTATAAAATGCCAATTTATAATACGTATTGTAATGTATGACGTTATTCGTATATGTTATTTAAGTATGGCCTTACTTACATATACTCAGTCTTATAGCTTACTTTACTGTTAATTTATATTTATGATTGTGGTTACCAATTGGTACAAAGAAAGTTAAAAAAAAATAGTTATGTTTTTAAAGCCATTAAAATCGAAATAATACTGTAACATGTATATTACAAAGTAACATAAATAAACCAATCAATTGTCTGTATGATTATAATAAATCGTGTAATCAAAGTTATGAATTATTGTTTCCATTGTTCTAAGATCCGTTATATTTCTCGGTCACGGAAATATAATACCGTTCATAGTTTGAGTTATGTAATATGGTATTGTGAACGTAATAAATTATATTACGTTTAAAGATATCCTATCTGAACTAAAACTTGAAACAAACAGAGTATGCCGGATTTAATCTTATAAATAAGGAGAAGTAATTTGTTAATGAACGTACGTCACGAGTTTTATGTATCGTAGATTTTTTTGAAAGTAGTACAATGGAAACGTGCAGTGGTCTACAGGTCTGTGTCAGATTGTATTCGTTTAGTTAGGGTCCTGTATCCTAATAGTGCGGTGCTTGTCATGCAGATTTGCTCATAAACGTGTAACGATATATCGAAAACTGTGGGTGTAAAAAGTTCAACAGATTAAGTTTAAAATTTTGGTATGTATCAATTAAAATATTCGAAATTAATTAAAATAAAAAAAAATTTATAGTGTTAAAAAATATTTACATTTTCAAGCAAGTATTATAGAGATTTGGTTTTTGATCGATTATTTTAATGTTATTACGCCTCTTTGTTATTTTGGATATCTGTCTCTATGGTATTTTTTTGCGTTCAACCAAAAAGGTTCTCGTCATGTTTTAATCTTAAATTTATATACATTAAAATACAAAAGCTACATCTTAACATAAGTATTTTTCTAAAATTACTTTTGGCGGAAAAAGCTGCGATGGTGCGGTGATGAAATTACTGTTTATTGAAAGAGATCATATTAAATTTCTCGAAATCGCTGGCGACATCAAATATGATAATTTTATTAATTAATAACCATTATACGTATAATATTTTTACGACTTGATATAAATTTTAAGAAACGACCACTTACAGATATCGTAATTGCAAAAAACGTAAATTATAAAAATGTACTGTAATTTAAGCTTTCACTTTGAGTATCGTTAATTATTTCGTTTAATTATCGTTTTTGATATTTAATGGATTTTGTACGTAATTATTTTTAAAATAGTGACTTATTGTGTCTCTTGGGTAAAGAATAGGCACATTCTTGTGTCATAAAAGTTGTTCTAGTTAAAATTTATTTAAAATGATTTTTGTCACATCATTATTTGAAATTGGGATATCTATTATCGGATGCAATTGAAAACGTTGAGAATCTATTCATTTTTTTGCCCTTGCTCGTTCATTACAAATTATTCTACAATTCACTTCATTTAAACTTAACTCAACACTTTTTCATTCACTGATACATTTTTTGTCTCTATTCATCCATCTTATCATCCCCATCTCAACTTGCCCAACATCTAGAAGCATACTTTCATAACTTTACACTATATCGTGGGCAAATCTCACCAGTTGTATCTCAAGGTACATATTACAATTAAATATCGTTTGTCTTTTGTTAAATTAAATAATTAGCAGTTTATTCTAGCACTGATTCACTATTACCAAGAAATATTTGTAGTCAGTCTAGGACAAGAACTGGCCTTCTATTAAATCCTTCATTAATTATCATCTTCCAAATAGGGTTTCATTGTTTTTATTCGGAGTCACTGTAATAATTATGTTTACATAATAGGAATACTTGACCAAAATACTATTATTTAGATAAAACTATTTATTATTTATCTAGATAAATTATTTTGTGGGTCAGTAGGTTCCGAATTTCCGAAGAATTGAATAAAAATATCGAGTCGCCATCAGAACGTCACTAAAATGATAATTGATGTAATATGGCTAAGGTTTAAAGATTGAAAACGCGTCTCCTAGATCTCCCGGTCTTTAAGTTGTGCATGGGCCTCACCAAGATTCAAATAAAAACCTCATGCAAAACAGCTTATTCACTAAGAACCTACGATGGCACAGACAGACACGTAAAACTGGATTAAATATGTGAACGAAGTCGCATCTATTGTAGATGTGACACGCTGAAATGTCATTTAAAATATAATTATTTTTGCTTAGAAATTGACTTTTGACATTAGATAATATTTATGTTTATGGCCTAGTTTGCGATAAAGTTATTCAGGCGTCTTGGTCAGATAATTTTTTTATTGATATAAACAACGAAATATTCTATTATGTTACACGTAGTGTACACAAATTCAGAAAGATTAAATTTTTGATTATCTTGAATAACTAAAACGTTGGACTAAAAAAATATTACTCAAAATATACTTATAATATAGGTCTTGAATGCTTTTTACATGTGAATCTCTTGGAATCCCCGCGATTAAACCTGAACTGTCCAAACCAGTATATTTGTAATATCAAAACAACATTTTTTTCTATGCACATGTGAAAGTAAGGATGGTACTCAGTACAGAAACAGTTTCCACACTAATATAAACAGAAAAAATTTCATTTTTTTTTGTTTGTTAGCATTGAATAAGTTCCGAAAGTACTTGACTGATTTAAAAAATCCTTTTACTATTGGGAAGTTACATAATCACCAGCTATATTATATTTAAAAAAAAACATCCTTACTAAAAGTTCAATAATGTAACTCAAGGTGTAAATCGCGAACGCGAGCGAAGCCTCTGCAAGTAGTTAATGTAAAATATTTATTTACCTGTGCCATTCTTAGGGATAATCTGAGTTGGATAGATTTTGACGGTATTTTCACTGGATGATAGCTTATGTTAAGGAGTAACTTTAATTTCAATGTCATCACCATTTTCATCTTCCAAGTGTAAAATCAACGCGGATAAAATTGTGGCTCGTTGCTTTCATAATTGATATCATTTTTGACGTCAAAAATATTATATTCATACAATTTTTATACGCGGGTTTGTACGTCTCATATCTATTTTGTCAACCCCTTCTACTTATTATACAATTTGCGAGTAAGTTCATTAAAAATATACAATTTTTTTTGTATTCAAAATATCGAGGAAGTAAACAGTGTGCATTGAATAAAAAGGTTTTCCCAGGCTCATATATAGTTCTTTATTTACAACCTTAGGTTCGCAACCGCAGCATATCTTGTAAATTAATAAATAAAATAAAACACTACCTATTGCGAAAAACCACTTCATCTGAGTCAAGAATAAAAGCAATTATATATAAATAATATTAGCGGTGCCTTGCGGATATACCCGGTTTGATTTTATATATAGATACATTCTGATGAAAAAAAGTAGCCCTACTTACTCCTTATAGATTTACTTAAATTTCAGTGAGACTCCCGTCAAAATTGATCCAGCTGATTAGGAGATAAGTCTCAAGAAAATCAAGACAAAAGTGTTATCATTTTGTAATATCTATGAATATCCAAAAATCGGCTCCTGAATGTAAATAAATAATAATTAATATAATATGGCTATAGTCTTAAGGACCGCATCGCGTCTCCTTGTTTTCCTGGTCTTGGAGGTGTCCATAAGCGACAGGAATCGCTAACCATCAGATGAACTGTGTGCTCGCTTCCTTCCAATACTAGAAAAAAAATATTTTTATATACATTTAGAAATCACAAATAGGTACTTCGATTTTATTGATTTTCATCATTTTAATAACGTGCCCATGCATAAAATTAGTATAAAACATACTTCATAAAGTTGCTTAAGATTTTAACAATGCCTTTAATATCTAAGACACTATGTCAGAAATCAATATGGTAATTCATATATCACCTGTAACAATTTGCGTCGTTTATTAATGATTAATGCACTAACGTAACAAATTAATTCTATATCCGTTTATAAAGGCAGTATGTAATTATGAATACTCAAAAGACACTGCAATGACTGAATTACGACATTTTGGTAATCAGGCATATTAATTATTTATTCTATACAAGCTTACGTCCGCGCCTTCTCTTGCGGTCACGTGGATTTTGTCAACTGCATTAAAATATCTGTCATTCTTTTTGAATAAATTCATTCAATGTATCGTTTTGCATAAATTTATTCAATGTACAGACATACGATCTCTACAGATTTATTATATGTATAGAATATATTTCTTTTATGCTGTTTGTTATATATAATAGAGTCCAAAGGATTTTTGTTTTCATTTGAAATCTTATAAGTGATGGAAACAAGTAATCCTCCGAGGAATTTTATTCTAGATCGTTTTTCGTTATAACTCGTTATTTTTAAATGAAATATAATTTTGTAACGTTGTCTATTATGTGAATGTTTGGCAAATTAATGTACAGTGTTTATACTATTTAGTGGCCACGTATCAAAGACCCATTTCTTAACCTTCGCTATCCTGGCGAAGGTCACAGACAACAAGTGGGCCGATTTAAGTACAATTACTTTGGACTCTGGCTAAGATGACGTACATTATGTTAATAACTTAAGTATCGGATTTATTATTATCCTATGCAGTATGTTATATCAATTAAAATCTTATACATTACTAAGGGTACACCACAATGATGAATGCGCGAATTAATATATATATATATATTGCGCGCGAACGTAATCGCGGGAACAACTAGTAGGCTATATGAGTAATAACATAGCGCATGCAAAATAATTGTTACACGTTTTTGTAACATTTTCATTGATACTGCTTTTTCGTAGAGCATACATGACATACAGCCTTGTTCGATAAATGACCTATCCGTCACTAAAGTAACTTTCTAATTGGACCAGCAGTTCTAAAGATTAGCACGTTCAAACAAACAAACTTTCCTTTGTATGAAGATTGATTTGCAATAGTGTTTATACGTATTACACGTGTCAATAATGTTGCATAAACCGGATACAGACTATATAAATTATTTAAGAATTTTAATAGCAATTGAAGTTTATTTTTCTGTAAGTACGAAATAATCTTTAGGAGAAATCGAAAAGAGGTTTAACATGTCTATTTTCATGTTAGTAAAATTAAGTTGAAGATATTATTATGAGAAAAGTCGTATACCAAGCAGCAACCCGATTTCTAAAACTATTATATGTTTGGTTGTCGGTTTATTTTAGCTGATCTCGAGCTTGACTGTTTTTAAACAACTATTACTCGTAAATATTTTATTTCATCAACATCATTATTATCTATACCTAATATATAAAGCTGAGGAGTTTTATTTGTTGGAACGCGGTAAACTCAGGAACCGCTAGACTGACTTGAAAAATTCTTTCAGTGTTGCGTAGTAGATATTACAGCTAGTAATGAAATAAAACTACACAGATTACAATAGCGTTTAGAGTACAATATATTTTTCCAATAGCTTTAAAAGACTAGCGTCAAACTATATTTTTAATCTGTTAAGTTTGTTACAGACTAACAATGCCTTCTTCAGTGGCATTTGGGACGAACGAGAAATGGCGGATCAATCGGAATATTTTCGTTTTGGGCTTTGCGTTCATGATACACTTCACAGCGTTCCATGGTGCTGCTAATTTGCAGAGCTCAGTGAATACGGATGCTGCAGCTGGAACCTTCACTCTTGCTGCTATTTACTTCTCTTTGATTCTCTCCAACGTGTTTTTACCAGCTATGGTTATAAAGTAAGTCTATTTTTCTTGTTTACTAAATTTTTTCAAATTACTATATACGTATAATTTATTTTATGTTAAAGAAATTTCTTTTCGTCCATGCCTTTATATCTTTATTTGAAATATCGCGTCAAAAGTGTAATTATCACATTTGTGTATATGACTTTATTTATGTAAGTAGTTCAAGTCGTTATTGTAAATTATTACAACCATAACAAATGTAACAAGTTATTAAAACACTTAGCGATATAATTTATTTGTTATTAGATATTTATTGCTTAAACCCATAAAGAATTAGAATTCGTAAGAACTAATATCTAGAGAAATAGTATAAAAATTCACGTAATAATAACATATTCGACCTCCGTTACAATTACATTTCGAGAAATAATTAAAAAATGCAGGATAATTTTATCATGTTAAAACAACGGGTATTCGTAATAGAATAATAGACAGGTCTAATTTGAGGTTATTTTTAATATTACTGACGTTTTGTCGTTGATAGACAAAACATACAAATGACCATTGTAAGGTCGGACTCTGGTACTAGGTCAATGCTGCAGTATTTATCTATCGGTACACGAATAAACTTATACCTTTTATAATCTAATATTGCAATTATTGATTTAACATTGTTAATTTTTTAATTAGTCACTCCTATCTAATTTGCATTTGCACGGTATAGGAGAAAATAGCGAACTGTTAGCAAAATGTCTCTCTGGGTATAGAAAATTAATACAAAATTTTAATTACGAGTATGTATGTTATATACCAAAATAACGGTGTAACCTGTGTTAAAATATTTGGTGTCAAACAAAGTGGTTTTTCTGATTAATATTTAAATATTTCATTAGTTTCATAGAAAGACCGTTAATTAATTTTTGACATGCGTACTGCCTTCTTAACTGCATAAAAGATTAAAAGTCCTATAAACCTATAATGCCTTAAAACCGATGTAGTGCGAAACGTGCGATTCTAATTGTTAGATCTAATACTAAACAGTGTCATTGTATGAGGTATATCATGGTGTATAATGTTGCCATATGCCCAGTTATATTGAACATAAAACTATTAAGTGGTGTTATTACTGAGTAATAAAATATATAACAATTACTGTATATCGAAGTGTCACGTCTCGGCACGTAGATTAAACAAACAAAACCTTGTAAACAATATTTATTAAGCAATTACGGACACATCGGAGCAAGCTCAGTGTGTGTGCTCAATGAAATAGATGGAATACCTAACGTAGCTATGTTATCTATTATTAGACCTTATGAACTTAACCTTTTTAGTTTTTTATATTGATGTACACGATAGACGATTAAACAGTATACATTGTATTAAAATGCTCAAATTTTAAATGAAATTCATTTGTGAAATCGACATTAGTAATACTTTTTTCTAGATTTATCCCTGTCTTCTACAGTTTAGGTGTATAAATAAACATACTGTTTTAATAATAAAACCTACTATTTAGTTTTTTATTTATAGGTGAATTTTTCAAGTAAGCCTTAATTGCCAAATCTGTATCTATGAGGCATAGCGAAAAGTTCACATAGGAGCTTAGAGCTCAATTTTTATGTAAAACAACTAACTGTTTGGATTATTGGAAAACGAATAACCCTAATCAGGAAACAAACCAAATTTTCAATCATACGATACTATATGGAATAAATTTTGTAATGACATAAATTACTAAACTTTATTATTGTCCATCAAGTTTTTGAAGTAGGTATAATAGAATGACTTTTTTAACAGATGGCTGGGTTGCAAATGGACGGTGGCAGTTTCTTTTATAGCCTATATGCCGTTCATAGCTGCGCAGTTCTATCCTCGCCTGCATACCTTGGTGCCAGCTGGTATGATGGTAGGATTCGGAGGCGGACCACTGTGGTGCGCTAAATGCACGTACTTATCTGTTGTAAGTTACATACTATAAAGATTTAAATTTAAGTTAAATATTATTTAATTGTTCTTATAATTTTTCATAAAACAAATGTTTAGTAATTTTGTAAGTTTTACCCAATTTACCCTGAATGAGGTTACTGTTTTACGGGACGTGTTGGACTATGTTAGAAATAATTATCTATTACTTGTCACCTATTTTAAGTTAGTTGGTACACAAGTTTAACTGTAGTAATTAAGGTGAATACAAAATGGGTAGATAAGGCTATATT
>JAOSYY010024612.1:0-12737 GCA_025727935.1 Hebomoia glaucippe | reverse complement strand
ATTATTAATTAAATAGATATACGTTAGTGTTCAGTTTAATGTGAATATATGTATGTGCTATGTGTAGTAGCCTACAGTTCGTTTAGATAGAATAGTCTCCAAAACTACTTGGCCGATTTGAAAAATTCTTACACTACCCCGGTGAAAAATTTAGAGATCTATACTGAAACTCCAATAATGTAACGTAAAGTCTAAAAATCGAAATGAACGCGAGAAACCGCCTTGTCTTTGGTCCTAATTAAAGATAGTCTGGATAGAGGACAGTTTTTTTCAACGCTCATCTTTATCCCGACAATTAAATTTTACATCGAGAATTGTACAAACACTGTCTCAGAAAAGCGGTTAATGACTTATATCAGGGCTTACAAACTAGCTCACAATTAGAGCATATAAATATAAAGTGTTTAATTAAACGTTATCAGTTATGCAGAAATCGGTTCATGCAATCAAAGTGGATTGCAGTGTAAATATGGCTAAACAAGATAAAGTACATTCGCCCCTGGGCATGCACACGATCTCGATAATATCCAACGATTTATTATAACCATAGTGTTATAATAAAATTATGTCACTAAATACCGTTCGTTTCGACCGCTACGTATAAAATCGGCAGTGATTTTTTTCGTTTTTGCAAGTAAACTTGAAAAATGTTTGCGAGCGAACGAAAAACAATCATATGTCATAGGATAAAAATATCAGCGGATGCAGGACCTTGAAACAAATACGACTATAACTGATTGACTATAAATTAGTTAATAATAAAAACAAAAAGCGTTTATTGTTGAGTTTTGTTTGAATTACAAAAAAAAAAATATGTTTATGACTATTTTTTTTTTTTTTTCGGAAAACGGTAATTATTTTTCAACTTGTCTCTCGACAAAGGCCTCCTCTAAAATCTCCATTTTGCCCTATTCCTTGCAATTTGACTCCAAATTGAAACTGCTATCTCTCTAAAATCATCCTCACATCTCTTAGCTTGTTTATAAATTAGTTATACCTAGTTAAAAAATACAGTTTTAACGAATTTATTGGACAAAGATAGAAAAATATATGTTTTGAATTTGCTCTCGTATACAATAGGACAGAATAAAATTTTGTATGTTTGTTGCTTATGGATAAAAGCTAAACACTACATCACAATTAAAAAAAAATCACATATAAATATATAGATAACAGTTGATCAAAATTATATTCTTGACAAATATTTAAAATTTACAATTCACGTTCAATAGAACACGATGAGCGTACGCTATCTTCATTGTAGATAACTTAGATGATCTAAACTGTTTGTCTAGATTAAGGATCTAAATATATAAAAAAAAAACTTGATCCCGAATACCTGCAGAGATATATGCGCCTGCGATCCCTTAGCAGTGATATGTTAATTTTATTACAACCATTCAAAAAACATCTCAACCGGTTTAGTTTCGAAATGGAGCCGAAGTGACATAAAAATGATGACCTTCACATATACATTTCTCATGTTTGAGTAATTCAAAGTTTCATCAAACATTTTAAAAGGCGGCCTAAGTTGAACATCGATCAATAGTTCAGATCTAATCTTAATCTAAGACAGTGTGGCTGACATTGATTCGGTTGCAAAGGTTTGTCGAAATAACGTGTTTCGCCTCAATGGAAGTTCCCTACGCTAATTCGCGAAACACAACAATCGCCAATATTCCACCCACCTCTACCCATTCAATTTGTCAAGCACGTCAGAGCCGGCAAGTCAAATGTCTGTATGAAAATAATTTTCATACACCAAGAATAAATACGATTACAATTCCGATTAAACACGGACAGTATAGCGTGTACCACGGAAAAACTGACTCGAAAAAACACCGAACATTTGAAAGTGCAACGAACATCTGACGTAAGAGCTTAGATCAACAGGTTTATAAAGGACTTACGATTGGATTCCAATGGATCTATAAACGATCGGTTTTCGGCAGACGTATCCAATGTTAAGGCGGCACACTGAGATCACTTATCAATGTAGATCGACAATTGTTTTGTCGGTGCGCCGCGTCGCGCAATCCAAAGTCGAATGCCGGCGTGCAGCGTCGGCTCGTGTAAACAAATCGCTGGTGGGGGCCGCCGAAAAGCCTGGCCGAATCACGCCGTTCACTTACGTCACTATCACTGATACGTAAAATGAGCGACTCTTAAATGATTTTAGTACGCGATGTACTCATATAACCTATTTCTCACAGTTAATAGGCGCTGTAGGAGATTAGATCCTCGCATTTGATGAAGCAATTACGCATTAAACTTCAATTTCCAATAACAATGTCAAATCAAATGGTGTAACTATCGATTTTTGATGGACAAAATGTCGTGGGTTATTCTAAAAATCACTCTTAAAGAAGCTACAATGAAACAGTTTAATATAAGAACTCTAACTATAAGAAGTTTTAATGAGACATCTATTAAACGTTGTTATGCCTATAAGCGCTCAAAGCGCAATTCAAATCGCACCAGTATACAAAAAAAACGAGGTGGAATCAAGAAGTAGTGAGTTGTAATAATAACTAATAATATATAATACTAGCTGGCCCAGCGAACTTTGTTCCGCCTTACAGACAGTAAATGAGCAGAGTTTGGATTAAATGACATTTCTTGCAAAAACGGCAAAGATTTGTGACTTTTGAGAGCTTCCGCTACGCGTGATTTGTAAACTGTTATAGTTACGGAATAATCATATATCACATAATTATTCCTTTTAAATAGTTCTACAATTAAATCTGTGACAGCAAGTGTCTATCTTTTAAGGTTGGTTTAATAATCTTATTAATGGTTAACATATGTATACGTAACGCAGAGGCAGTTACGCAAGTAAGCTAAGGTTTTAAAACTGTTACATTAAATATTCCATCTAATAGGTGGTATTATTTAAAATAACGCCGTACGGTATCACGGATGAATAGTTCACGGGCTTCCGGCCAGTTCTGACGCTCTACATTTAACACCTGGCCTGCAGCACCCTCGTTTCCACCCTTCACCGTGAATTTTGAACCGCAAAACTCTTCGAAGCACGACTAACACGTAACAAAAACATAATAGAACTTTTACCAACATACGATGAATAATTATGTCGTAGACGAAAAGTTACATCGAGCTGATCTGATCTATTGATCTAGGAGTTGTCCATAGACGACAGGAATCGCTTAGTATAAGTGAACTGTATGGTTACGTGGCTTCTTATCGTATAAAAAATGTTCTCTAAAACATTGAAGAAAATTGTACGAAAGGACTTCACGCTTTAGACGTCGCAAGAGACACACGAGCTGCTTTAGGATACAAATTAATGCGAGTGAAACTGCAGTGCTAACACTCAAAAAAGCTATAAGTGAACTTTCATTGTTATTAAATCTTAACTATGTGAACGAAGACAATTAGATTATAAAAACAGTCTAGCCATATACAAAAACGAATGACGGTGATTTTGTGGCGTTCAAACAAAAACTTGTTTTTTTATGGTTGCATGGACTAGACAGGTGGCCATTTTCCGTATACAAGAAATTATTGCTGCAACTAAAAATATGTTATCTACTTGAGTTTAAGCCTTTCTCAATACATCATTCTTAATGAATTCCGAGTACTTTTTATTTTATAAGAAGCTTTATATTAACTTAGTATGGTCGTTTGTTCAAACATTTATTGCTATCGCATTATGTCGAAATTTCATCATACTTATGTAACGTAACAATGAAACGTACATAGAATATACAGGCTGTTTGGGGACTGCTCCCGAAAACGATGACAGGTGATGATAGTACTAATGACACCTTTGATGAAGGGACGGAATAAAAATCGATCATGACTATAAAAAAAACATAATTTTACTATTTTTTAAATGCAACTGCGTTCCGACCGGGACGCGAACCCGGTGCTTTGGCGTCGCGGTTGCTTTACACAACCTCTAGGCTACAGAACCCTCAATCCTATTTTTTAACTATAAATGTAATATGTTAACTTTTAAATATGACATAAAAGTAAAGATCACTAATTTCCTATATTTAAATATACTTAACATATCCTGAGGTTAAGGTGATTAAAAGTCTAGTTTTAAAACTAGGCAAACTATAACTCAAGTACAGATTACGGCTTGTCGGCTTTTCGAACTTTAAATTGTAAACAGAAGCTTCATCGCTTTTCAATATCTATAGTTAGGTAATGTAGAACAGGCATAATGACTAATTGACCGTGTTAATTAGTTAACTACTTAAATATATCCTTATTCATAAAAATGAGTGTTTTTGAAGTGTGAATAGTTAAAGCATTTTTTAAGATTAACTTGTGAAATAATGATCAATTTATAATATATTACGGAAATTATAACACAATATTAACAGATACTCGGTTCGCAAAATTTTATAATACTTGTTTTTTAAACGGTCCTGATGATAAATATGTCTTAAAACAGGCTTTAGGGTATCAGTAGCGAAATCACTGATTGCGCATCTCTCTCTCTATATATATATATATATATATTTCTTGTGTGCGTGTGTATGTAACTGAACTCCTAGGCTGCTGGCCCGATTTTGATGAAATTTTTTATGTGACTTCAAAGCTATTCGAGGATTTGCATTCACAATTTGCTCCAAAAATTTTATATTCACGACGGTTCTACAGGACAACGTCTGTCGGGCCCTCTAGTATCGTATATGTCTATAATTATAAACAGTTTCATCGAGGCACAATAAGTACTAAAACTGACTTGCTAAGAAAATGTATAGTACAATGTTTTCCGGCCTTTTCCAGAACCAGTTATAACTTCGCTAGATTTTAAACTTATTGATTCACTTTTAAAAGAACAAGGGAGCTGTATCAACAAAAGGACCTTTTCAACACATGTATTATTTATCATGAATTTTGATCACGTTTTTCTTGCTGTTTATTTAAATTTTGACTTTGAATTCTGATATTAACATATGCAACAGTAACACAACCTATTATATACAAAAAATCTTATCTCACCTACATAATATATGGAAAACAGTCACGAGCGTTCTGAAATATTTCCATAGCCAATAGCAAATAAATTTTACTTAGGGGTAGGGATTTATAAAAATCTTACAAGACTGGTTTTAAGAATACTTATATATAAAAAGGGGACTTGTATATACTATACTTATAACATAATTTATAAGTTTTTGGCTGTTTCAGCTCATCTACGAAATGACTGAACTTATCTGTACTGTACGTCTGTTAACGTTATAAGATGTAACTTAAATTTTTATTTAAAAACAGCTCGGGTGACTTCGTCTATTACTTAGTAATGGACGATGTGCTGCCCACCTATTTTATTACGAGCATTCAGAAATTCATAGACCAGTGTCGAAACGTATTACATCCTTCACGAGCTTTCCATCTATGTGTTTTAACCGACTTGTTACATTGTAACATTAATTAAAGGAAAGAAATTAAAATTCTCAACCATAATTCCAATTACTTATATAAGGGTATAAATATTTACCAGTTAAGTCGAACAGAATATTCTCTAGAGGCTTAAATTACATTGCCACAAATATGAAAATTATACCGTGTAAGAGAATCCATATATTCATACCACATCATATCTATTTTTTTGGTGACACAAATGTAATACGCATATCGTCAGCCGGTTATATAAGACTCGCCTTCCATAGTCATTTTGCTGACGAGTCACATAGCTTCTCCGAATACTAGGAGGGCATACCCACTAAAACCTTCCCAGTTTCCCGCCATTTCCACCGTCCGCAGACGATGGGATCGCGATTGCAAAACTACAACGGTACAACATATCTATATTTTTTACCACTTTTGATATTTATTTATTAATATTAAAATCTTCGTAATATCATAATCTAATATATAAAATTATCATGTCACGATGTTTGTGATTCTACTCCTCCGAAGCGGCTCGACCGATTTTCGTGAAATTTTATAAGCATAGTCGACCTGAGAATCGTACAACATCTGTTTTTCGTCCCCAAAATGTTAAGGGTGGTCCACCACAATTTTTTTTCTTGAACAATTTTTTTTATTTTAATTTTTTAATGATACAGAATATTAAAATATAAACAACTCCAAACTTTCACCCCTCTTCAATCATCCCCTACTTTTTAACCACAATATAATTATGTGGCAAAAGGAAATTTGCTGAGTCAGCTAGCAATCTATGATAATTGTATAAAGCTAAAGAGTATGTTTGTTTGAACGCGCTAATCTCAGAAACCGCTGGTCCGATTTGAAAAATTATTTCAGTGTTGAACGATACGTTTATCGAGGAAGTCTGAGAATCGGCTACTATCAATTTTTCACCCCCTAAGTTTTAAGGGTGGTCCACCAGTAAATAATATTTTTTTCAATTTTTGGACAAAATTTTTAGTTTTTATTTTTTTATAATACAGCATTAAACAATGCATACAACTCTAAATTACATATATTTATGTGGCAAAACGCTGTTTGCTGGGTCAGCTAGTATACAAAGAATACTGGGCTTAAAGCTCACATGCACAGTAGCATTTTAAAAAAGCCAAGTCGTGTACTGCGCAGTATAATCGTTCTCATGGCCCTAGATAGTTGTCTGAACATTAGAACAACTTTTTGCAAGCGTCTGTGTTCATTACACAGCGAATATGGTCAATAACTCTTATTGCACATGCCACAGTTTTTGTTCCCAACCGAAGCTTGAAGACATGTACGAGCGGAAAGAAATAAATTGCATAACGAGTTAGATCGTTTAAAATAAGGCGATAAAGTTATTTACACTGACATTATATAAAACAATAAAACTTATTTTAAAAATTTACTAATAAAAGTTGTAAGGGGCTATTCAAGTATTACATAAGCGGATTAATTACAATTACTTATCCCCCTACAAACCCCCTTGTCAGCAAAAGTAAGCAAAACTATGCTTACGTTAACATTTTTCAATTAAGATATTGATTTTTTAATGATTCCTGATCAGAAGTTCTTTGAAATTATTATCTAGACCCCCCTGTGAGGAGTCGCTTAAGACTTTTAATTTTACTCCTTTGTCGTCGTTTTACAGAAAATTAACATATGTATAATATACTATATATATTGAGCTGATATTTTATGTGAAAAGTGATGTATTAATATAACAAATCTGTATTTTAATAAAATTATGAACCATCTTGGTTATAAGAAAAAACACATGACATGGCCACAAACATACATACAAATACGTCTAACATACAACAGCCACCCTGACATTTTTGACATTTTTGACATCTGTCACTGTCAACGTTTTGGATCTTTGGAAATTTCCGATAAAGACCTCTTTTGATTACGATACCTAAACATTTCATGAATTTTAAAATTCGATGAAAGTCAATTTCGATCACGATCTGAGTTTCAAATATCAAGAATGACGCAGAGTCCACGCTAAATATTTATGTGGAATATAAAATAGTATAAACATCAACCGAACCATTCTATCTGAATATCATTTATTTCTTGTACTCGCGGTTCATACAAGGATTGATTAAGCAATACTGATTTTATGAGTACGAGATAACAAACAAATATTAATATATATATCTATTCCAAGACGTGACTCAAGTTCAAACCTAGCTTTAAGTCGAACATTGACAACTAAACGTCTTGTCATTACAGTGTTTACAAGGGGTTGATTTTTAATTTGTAGCTTACGTTTCCTAATAAAAAATATACTGAAAAATTCTATATTAATAAATAGAAGTGAACAGCCTTTCTGTTTACTCTGTCTAGTCACTAGAACTAGATACTTTTAATTAAGTAATAAAATAAGGGTTCCGCGAAAACTTTATAAATGCCAAAATCGGTCAGGATTAAACAGCGAATGTTTTATTTCCGGTTTTCCTAACATTAAAGTACACATAATTTTAAAGCGTTTCAAGCCACGGGGCAGCACCAGCACAAAATAAGGCATTAAACATTTCATTAAAGTCTACTCAACGATTCTTAATATCGTTTTAAATACGACACAGACTTATATCGGTACAAATGACACAAAGGTAAATTATTTACAAGCCAATGTTCCATTTATTTATTTTTTAGTACGTGATGGGGCAACCGAGCTTTCAACGCGTCCATTTTTACATACCGACAATTGCATATGGTTTTTGTGGTAATAAGGAATCGAGTATAATTTAGTTTTTAAATATCACGGTTCAAAAACAAAGCATGATTTAATACAGATATTGTATACTATTGTTTTAAGAGATGTGGTCGATAATCGGGCTGGCAAAATGCCTGAAATCAATTATAATGAAAAAATTTTTGGAACAGATCTGAAGTTTGCATTTTGCGTACTAGTGGCATCACGCGTTTTCATCCACGGTGATTTTTTGTATACATGATAATGATAAGAACATGTAACCTATGTAACGCTTCATACAATATAGGTAATAACTTAACAGTGAGAGTCCCTTCAAAATCAGTCCAGCTGTTTCAAAGATTATACGAAATAAACGGTCAGACAAAAAATTTTTAAATTATATTTCTGTTGTGTATTGAAAACAACGCTGTGATTTTGACATTTCTGACAGACAATGTAATTTTATTTATATGTATAGATGGAAAAAGGACTTATTAACGTATTATATAAGTGTACTAATACATGCACCCAGGTTTTCTTGTATGTTGTCTGTAAATCAAGAATGGTGCAATTCGGTTGTATTGCGCAAAAGTTCTCTATTCCCATAAAAATATCATTGGTGTTCGGTCAATAACAAGAATCCTCTTCACATATCGACGAAAAACGAAATAACTATAAGCTCCCAGAAAAGATCGGTTTTCAAAATTGGTAATGTTAATTTTCTGTATGTATATTATGAAAAATAACTTATATATACAAACAGTTGCCAATATAACCGAGCGACAGCATATTATATGTATTATATATTACTAGCTGACCAAGCAAACTTTGTTTTGCCACATAAATATATAGTGGTTTACTGTAAAGGGGTGAAAATTTGGAGTTGTATGTATTTTTATACGCTGTCTCATGGAAACATAAAAACGAAAAAATTTGTCTATAAAATTTAAAAATAATCATGGTTGGACCATACTTAACGTTTTGGGGGATGAAAAATAGAAGTTGTCCGATTCTCTGATCTACTAAATATGCTTATAAAATATCAAGAAAATCGGTCGAACCGTTTCGGAGGAGTAGAATTACAAACAGCGTGACACAAGAATTTTATATATTACATAATAAGGAATTTCGTTCCTAATCGATGTCCCATGACACTACACATATTTTTATTTTAAGTATTTTTTGAATTTCGCCATAACAAACAAACTTACAATTTTCCCTTTATATTAGTTCAGATATTGAAGTCGTTGTTAGACTTATTATTCAAAGCTAATTTAAGAGAGGTTAAGTAAATATTTTTGTGTGAATAAAACCGTAGTCCGACTTTGATTGAAACAGATTGACATTACATAAATTGTAAATGACAAATTGATCGTGGTGTCCTTTTGGTAAAAGCGTATGTCCGATCAATGTGGTGTATTATTGACTCTGATTGGTAGAAGTGGTTTTTTAAAAGTAATGATTTAACAGAGGGCAATCGAGAGAAACCTTCTGGAATGAGAATGATATTGGTACAATCGAGATGGCACATTGATACAAATTGATGTTATTATAATTTTAGCCCCACACACTACGCTATAGCGACGCCGCGCGGTTTTCAAATCAAGTTTTGGTAAGCGGTTTAGGTAGATAAGCATATAAGATAAAGTCACTTTCGCATTCATCATAAGCATCAAGGTTTTCATACTATAGTTGTAGACAGAATATATTAATCTCTGTACTCAAATCCATTCAAATAGATGAAGCGGTTTGGGCGGGTAAGCATAACAATCTTACTTACGCATTATCATTCCCCGTTAAATCTATATTAAACAATGTAAGGACTAACGACTTTTTTACGTGCATTTAATATACATGTACGTGTTTTTAATAAAAATTTCGACTTTCCATATTAGTAGCTCTATACCAATTAAATAAATGATAAAATAGTGACGACACACTCTATATAGTTTAACTATAAAACGATTTAACAAAATAATTTCTTAAGCCAAATGACGTAAATATTAGGACGGCTTATAAATATTTAATATATTATTGTGACACAGTTTACCCAGGAAAGTGAAATGGTCTAGGTGTATTGCGGTGAGGTAACGCTCACAGAGAACTAGCCATTCGCCCGGTCTCACTCACTTTCGTTTGAGGTGAGATAAAGTGCACTTTCCGATATGGCATTGGAATTTACATAAACAATATATCAAGGTTAAAACAACCAACTCCAATCTTAAACGTTTAGTACATTATTATTAGATTTATGATTAAATTCTCAACGCGGGCAAATTAATACGCCTCCGGGTGGACCTTTGAGACCTCTACTACATCGAGACTACAAGAAAAACGACGTGGATATGAATATTACGTAATATGTGAAAACCGTGCAAAATCCTTAATAATAAATGATCAATAGGTCTTCATACCTAAGTACTATCTTGATCATAATAAAAAAATCGCATCAATATGAGTTCATTTATTTAGGATCTGTGGTGACAACAACACAGACAGACACGTCATTCTAATAACAATGCAATTGTGTCCTCTAAGCAATATAAATTTAACTTTGTTATGTACAAAGTTAAATTTATATTGCTTCTCCCATTCAAATCATCCATTTGAATACCCGAAATACAAGCACTATAAATATTCTATCTTACAAATATTATACAAGATTACATATTTACATAATAATTTTCGGCAGATGGTTAGTAAATTAATTTGATTCTAAATTCAAGAGAAAACCATTCTCAAAGTGGACAAAAGAAGATTGAGAAACTATAGAATATGCTTAAAAACTAGTAGCACTAAAAAAATTATATCGGTAAATTGATTAGATAAAATCAATGGAAAAGATTATATCTTAATATTTTTGTAAAATCCTGATAGTGACAAAATCGGATGTTGTATTAATGATTCAAAATTAAATCACCGATCCTGTAATCTAGAAACAAAACCATAGTTTTGTAACTCCCAATGCAGTCAGTAAATTAAGATAAGAATTCTTATATTAGGAAAACTCTTTCAGAAACTTAGTTTCTATATGCTAAGCTATCTGGCTGATAGAAGATAGGATTGATTTCCCAGTGACCGAGCACTCGAATGTTTATACATTGTCAATGATTTAAAGAAAACTTATTAATATGAAAATTTGGGTTTAGTATTAAATTTTAATAAAAAGACACATTGCACTTATTTTCATAGCAAGAAATAGACAAGAGTGTCCAATTACGGTAAATTAAACAGTAAATTAAATTCAAAGTACAAAGAAAATGTACCATTCATTGTTTTATAATATTCTTATCACAATTTTATTTTAAACGCAATCTCTTATCACTATTGATGAGATAATTTTTATACTTGATATTTGGTTATCAAACTTAACACATTTCATAAGTTATCTTGTTCACATTTTCTCTTATTTAGGTTACATAGTCTAAAAAAGATGAATCGATATTTGTAAATGACATGAGAAATAAAAATTTGATTGCCTACTTATTTATTAGTTACATAATGTCTTCAACTGAAGGCAGTGTAAAAAATATTGTCAAAAAAAAATTTTCTCTTCAAAATTATTAAAAAATATTTAACATTTCACATATCTTTAGGAAAACACATAAATCAGTTTTTAGAACAGTTCTGTGTACGCTTACTGGATAAATGTTTAGACATGTATTGCTCCTAGCAGTTGGCAATATGCCAATCCAATTGTCAGTGCTCAAAAAAAGAGCATCATTAACTTTATACCTCTGAGGTCATGATATCGTAGAATTTACGCCCATTTATCAAAATTTGTATAATACAACATAGACACAAAGAGTCTGAGAAATATATTGCCTCAATGAATGAATGATTTGTTAATGTCACCCTGAATTTTCTTTTTAATGTCACACCTCATATAGTAATAAATCTTACCTTTAAAAATTATATCAGCGTTATACGGCATTCATAACTGTTACTTTCATCACAACATTCTACTCGTCCAGTTGCAACTTGATACTCCTTCTGCGGCTTTTAATTATTACTAACGCACCAATAACAACAATAGCACCGAGACCAACAAAATAACTATTAAATTTCTCTACTAAATTTACAATTTCGACTAAATTTGCAGATACAACTTCACTTATCGCGGAATTGAAAACTAACTCGTTACCACAACAAGACATCACAATTTACAAAGAAATACATTAATATACTCAATAATTACTGTAAAATATTGCACTAATTAGGTTAAAGTAATATTTTCCTATGAAATTTAATTTTAAATTTGACCTAAATAATGAATTATCGGCATGTAAACTGTAAACACATGAAAACTGACAGAGACACAAAGGTGACAAATGACATAGTTTTCATAAAATGACACTGATAAAAAAATGATCACAGACTATTTAAAATTTCATTTTTAGAAGAATCGATTATTTGGAAAACAAATTAAATTCGTGAAATTTTAAATATTTTTTATTACATGCTTATCAATTTTCACAACCACTTCGTATCTGAATAGCAACTATAAACATTTCTGATGATTGATTGATAATTCTCACTAAAAGGTCACTTAAAGATGAAAAGATCATCCTCAGCGTTCGGAACCGTACGATAATTATCGTACACATACGATAATTTGTGCCTACGTACGATGTACGATAGCATATTA
>JAOSYY010024611.1:0-12757 GCA_025727935.1 Hebomoia glaucippe | reverse complement strand
CTACTGATCTTGGAAGTGTCCATGGGCGACAGAAATCGCTTAATATAAGTGAACTGTATGCTCGTTTGCCTTCCTATTGAATAAAAAAAACTTTTGATGTTCTATATCTTGTTTTCCTGTTCGTGTTACACTTAATACTTGTTCAGTTATTATATTGTATTGTAAATACTTTTAATTCAAATTTAAGTGGAACTTAAACTATTTTTATTCAAATATGTAATTAATTTACGTCAACGTGACGAAACAAGCACTCTTAGAAGTCTTGTATATGACATATACAGTATAAGTACCATTAGCCTACAAACAGAAAAATTAAGATTTTCTTTCGGACAAATTATTTCTACTGTTCTAGATTCAAACAAGAAAGCTATTTAGAATTTAAAAACAAGTTGTATGCATGTGGGCATCTTGCGGTGTAACTTTGTATAACAGTCTTACAAATGCTATATATTTTAAAAGATTTTATAAATATCATACATTCGAAAAGATTGTTTTTATTTTTTTTACACACAAACAATACACAGTTTCGTTCCGAGGGCCTAATTTTCCAATTAGTAATTTTAAACTAACTCAAAGGTCTTATAGTTGAAAATAAGAATAAAATTTTAAAGAATGTCTATTAATTCGACAAAGTACTGTTAAATTATTTAAAATATTATAAAAATCTTACGTGATTCGTTAAATATCCGTTCGAAGTCGACTAACACTGTCCATGACAAAAATATACTAAGGTTATTTTCATTTGGCACACACATTCACACACTTTATAATAACTACTTTACATACACTTTTATAGCACTAAAAGTTTCACAGATTTACCGCGTCGATTTATTTATATCGTAACACGTCCGACTATCACGACGCCTTTGAACCGACTGGAACTGATGTTACTGAAAATACACATGAAGACGCACGAAATATTTTCTGTCTCGTTCTACGCAGAATAGTGTGTGATTATTTAGAATTTTTTTGTTTAGTCTGATCGCCGCTTTCTTCGCAAACTTATAATATTTTCAGCCAATACTAATTTTCTATAATACCTCTTCACTGATTAACGGTGGTTCGAACTGAATTTCAGTAATTTCGTACCAACTGAATGCTCGTAAATTTTTAAAAATAATTTTTGTCGATAATATATACACATTATAAACTGAAATAAATATGTGTTTATTGAAATTCATAGCTTTTCATGCAAGAAATTCTAATTCGGAACTTAGGTTGAAATAATAGATAATACTTGATGTTGTATATTGTTGTAACATACCCCTAAATATCTACACTGTTTGATGAAATACTCTCAAAACTGATATCTATCTTTTCATAGAGCGATTGTTATTTATGCATTCATAGGAATGAAGCCTTGAGACCTGATACAAACTATATGTAAGAATGGCCACACATTTCTGTCTTTCTTTCTCCTTTTCCCTTTATTTTATCGTGTAAGTCTTTAGTAAATGTAAAAGTTTAACAACCATCACGAGGAAATTTATTATTTCTGGAAAGAGAAAATTTTTCACCTGTCTAGACGATTCTCGTCTTAATACCTAGCTAGAGGACTTTCTAATGTAAACAGATATATTTTTCCTTCTTGAAGAATTTATATCTTTTTAAGATAAAACTCGGATATTGTAAATACATTTATACAAGTTTATGATTGCAGATTTGATTTTAAATTTTAACTATAAATGTATGAGTATATGTCACTTCTTAAAAAAATCGTCTCTCTTAGATGATACAAGTATACAAAAGTTTTTCTTTTTGTTTTAAGCTTTTGGGAAAGATCAAAAATATGACGACAATTGAACTCAGTTTTGTGTTTTGGCGTAGCTCCAAAAAGTTCACCACAAGTATGCCTGCATTGAGGCAATTAATGGCTGAGTTGAAAATAATTGAATTTTAATAACACCTTTCCTTTGTGAACATTTGAAGTTTTAGTAAGATATGTCTTGACGATGTTTAATATATTTAAAATTACTGAAATCATAATTACTCTTATCTAGTCCACTAGGATTTATATTCCTTTTTTATCTAGCTTAAATTTAATAAAAGCACGTTTTGAAGTTTACGAAATCAAAACTATAATAGAATATTAGTGATACAGTAGTGACTGCAAACTCAGACCTACCTCACTTTAAAGGAAGTATGTATATGCAATTATTTATTTTGACACAAAATTGATCTGTTACCTAATAGACTTAAAAGCGATACACAGTTTAGTAGGAAATGGGCAGCGTATTTTATTAAACATCTTTAAAGACAATTTTTGCTTCAATTTAATAATGACACGTTTCTTTGCGATAGGAACGCAAGCGAGCATACAGTTCACCTATAGTAAGCGGTTGCTGTCGCCCATAGACTCCACCAAGTCCAGGAGATCTAAAAGACGCGTTGCCAACCTTAAGTCCTTAGCCATATTACATTATTTGTAATTTTTAGTGATATTCTGCTGTCAGTCTTAATTTATTTTTACCCAAACGTCGTCTTTTAAGATTATTACATGCAACATCTTCCCAATACTATAATGTAAATAGGACTCAAATGCCTATATGTAGATACATATAAGGTAAGTTGTTTGACGAAACTAATGACTGGCGAAAAAATTCCATTTTTGAGGCGGACCAAATCGAAAGCCATATGTCGGTATAGTTTTTTATCTTCTTTAATACTTGGATCTGATTGATCGAGGTCTGCCTTAAAAGCAATGTAGTATGATTTCTGTGTATAAGATTGCTGATTTCGAGATTTCGAGAGGGCATCGACGCGCAGCTGCTTAAAATCCCCGAGCGCACATTGGGTAAGATAGATGTTACGACCCCGAAGTGCTATTTAATAATGTCTATGTTATTCCGAATAAGCCAATTTTGCTTGTTCGGTTGTTTTCACGTTTGAAATATTTTGAAGAAGTATTTAAAACAGTGTCATTTAGTAAATAACCGTTTAACTTTTTTAAGCGACGAAAAAGAGGGTTGTTATAAGGTTGACGTGTCTGTCTGTATCTGTCCGTGGCAGCGTACCTCCTAAACAATGAGGGCGATTTTGATGGGTTCTTTTTCTTGAAAGCTGACTCAGTCTAGATGATTCATACTTCTATTTTTCTATCGTAGCTATCCATATATAATTTTTAATTTTATTTTGTAATTTACATAAAATTAGTTTACAATCAGGCTATGGTAATTAAAACCTTACCCGTGTGACATAATTAATTAAAGTATGTGCTATCGCCCTATTTTATTCGAACATCTTTAGAAAAATGAACAATATTTAGAAAGAGAAGTCGAATTTCATATAGCAGTGTAAGATTTCATTGTGCAAGTAGAATAGAATGACTTTTTAAAATTGATATTTAGATGTAACTAGAATCGATAATGGGTAATTGGTTGTATTTACCACTGAGCATACGCTGGCGCCCTACCAGCTTTAGTGGGCTGTATTTCGCAAGGAAAAGGAGTTAGATATTCATGTTACAGAATAGAATTAAACAAGGGTCCACGCTTTTTCTTCCGATTATGAAAAGATTATTTCGATATTAAATTTTAAGTCCATTCAACCAATTATAAGCTCACAAAACGAAAACCAATTAACGAAAGCTCCCATTTTTCTCAAATTCGTTGAAATTTTCATTCGCGCGTATTGTTGTTATTCATAATTTATGGAACAACAATTATTTTTGTTTCGAACAAAGGTACGAATTTTATATTCCAGCGCTGTGGAAGTGAAGGTGTTGAAACTTGGCTTTATTTCATTTATGAATGATATTTTTACGTGAAGAGATTACAATTATTTTAAATTCTCTAAGATTCATCCGACCAGCTTTGGAAGTGAAATTTACTAATTAACAGAATTACAAATCATAAACCATTGAAGTGTATTTGCAACTAACACTACCCAGAAGTTACAATATCGTATTAATGTATATATGTATTATAATGATAAAACAAACCTCAGTTGCTTCTTATACGAGTACATATCTGCAGGCGAAGATATCATCAATCAGTGTCATAGATCAGCCGAAACCAGCAGAGAATTAAACAAAAATCAAAAATTATATTTCTGTTCCAAATAAATAAAAAGATTTCAATTTTATATTAATATTTTTATCTATTCGTAATTAACAGTCATTTTTTCATTTACTAATAATAAAAAATACGCGAGTATTTTATGAAGATTCAAATAAAAGCGTCAATGTCTGAAGTACCAATTTCTTTTTTATTAATTGTAATCTAATTTCTTATATTGAATTCGTGTCGTCAATAAAATGCTCCGGACATCCAATATTCAGCTCAATTACAATTAAAGCTTATTGGTCGACATGCTAGGGGTCTAATTAAGTGTTTGACCAAATTGCCGATAAAACTTAGCTACGGGGGTTTATGGGTTTTCCAGCTACTTATAATTAATATTATGTGTACGTAGATTTAACCCTAAAATACTAATTTTAGCTATTGGCTTCATGAAAACATCTTTATATCCGTCACCAAAATAACAAATTATGAAATATGGCTAAGGCCTTCAAGCTTAGCAAAGGGTCAAATAAATCAATGTTCTTGGAGGTGTCCATGGGCGACAGGAATCGCTTACTATAAGGAAACTGAGTACCCGCTTGCTTTCTGTCGTATATAAAAAAAAAAAAAATTTTCTTTGCATAAATAGTCAAACATTAAAAAAAAAATAGTCAAACATTTAAACCTTTCTGTAAGGATACCAACGGTTTCTTATAGTATTATTATATAACTGCTTTCCTGTTAGATGTAATAACTAAGTGATAACTACTTTACAAAACATCACTGAGTAATACCACAATAAATGTAAGATAAGTCAGGAAATCGGAAAAACCGACTTTAAGGATCGTAAAGAACTAGTTTGTAAGGAAGGCCCTTTGAAAGCTTAACCCGTATTTATGAAAAGATCTCGATTTCTTAAACAGACATTAAAATCAATTAGTACCACTCTCAACTGCGCGAAAATCAGTTCTAAGTTCAGAAAATAATAAGATTAAAAGTCCGTACAGTAAGTTTTAAAAACTTTATTGGTTCCAATCAGACGCCCCGAAGCGCACTTAGGGGCACTCAAAAAGTAGTTTTACTTGGATGCCCGTATACAAGAGTGCATTATATAAAACTTATTACTGTAAAGTGATTTTCAATAAATTATTTTTAAAATAAGCCCGTCATATAATAGACACACATTATTTTATATCAATATACAGCTTTTGCTTCGCACTTCGCAAAAACATTATTTTAGATCAATTTTACTGTTTATTTTGCACCAATTTTCACGTAATCACTATATTTCATTATACTTAATGTATTAATTTCCGAGATTATCAACGGACAAAAATTGTAATATTATATTTTTACATGTCTTAGATTTTCTATGTTATTCTGTTTGTTCATGGGCGGCAAAATTTTTGACCACATAATTTTTAAATTTAGAAATTGTCTTAATAAATATTGGATTAGTATTTTTTTAAATAAGAAAATATATTGTAAGTACTTACAAATATTAACATACTTTGACACCTTTTTTATTTTATTTATATAAGTAGAAAGATAATCAGTTAATAATAAATTGATTCCGTTTCATATAAAGCCGTCCCCGCAGCAAAATACTTTAAAATTAAATTCTTTGTTTTATTTGCATGATATTTACTCTCCAATAGAATAGAAAGTTAAAATGGCTTGCAAAATTAATTTATTTTCGAAGTTTATCGTTTAAATCTTCTTACAATAATTTATTAACTACTCCTTATCTCCTTTTTTATAATTTATACATCTTAATTATAAAAGGCATTCGTTTTTTGATATTTGTCGGAAAGTAATCGTGAACTACAATAACTACAAATATACGAAAACTTAAAGAAAAGTATAAACTTCTCGAAACAATTTTTCCACTTAGACAAAGCCGCCAACGCCAGCGATAGAAAATATCAGCGAATGGTATATTATTTACGAAATTTCATATTACACCTTCAATAAAATATCCTTGATATATACCTCCGGGCATTCTTTAAGGAAACGTGTCTTTTTCGTGATAGTATTTGGGATATGCTTGTAGACATAGATGTAAATAACATTTGATAACTTTATCACAACCATTGATGGATGATCCTGAACTTCACTTGATGGTGCAGCTACCGAACATTCTTAAAGGATATTCTGTCTAACTATTTTAAATAGGAACAATGTTTGAAGATTTATGTATACACGTAGAGAGCGATCTATACTTCACCGCCATTGATCATATCTATGAACATTAGTGTTATTTCGAATCTTTTAATACATGAAAATGGTAAGAAAAAAGATTTTTTTTAGAAAATAGAAACATCTCAGATTCAGCAATATATCAATGTTACATAATATATTATAGTTTATGTTATTCTTCTTTGAACCGTTTATTAGTTAAATTAATACGGTTAGAGAACAATGTATTTCCAAAAATAAGTTTGTTACAAAATATTACATCGTATAAATATTATGTTTACAGTTAATTAACTGAATTTAGGTGATGAAATTGAGTTTGTGTTGCTCTGATATATCGGTAAAAACATACGATATCGAATTTTGCACCGAACGTATACAATCGTAAATTTATTTACATGAATCAATACTTAATTCTCTGTTTGTAATTTGTTTAAAAATATATACAATGAACTTTCTATTTTTTAATAATATCAATATATCTATACTTATCTGTAAAGTACCTAACTCATAGAACTTTTAGAAGCATTAGTCTAATATTATTTAATGTATGAAATTATATGCTGTAACGATTTTTAATTTGACGGTCGGAGGGAACAAAAAATCCACAGCTGTACATAATTATTGTCACATTTCGTATCCATATTTTTATTACAAATCAAAATGGTGACGTAATTACCGAGTTAGCGATTGACAGTTGATTGTTAAATGGGTCCACTGATTTTATACACTGTTTCAAATTGTTTATTTTATAATTAAAAGTTATAAAGTCAAGGATTAAATTACAGATATTTGTGATTCAGTTCCTATAAGAACATTTCACTCGAAAAAGGTTGCTATGGTAACTTTTAAGCACAAACAGGAAGAAAATTTGGTTGGTGCAATTTGGCTTCAGTCTATGAATGAAAGTACCCTTGAGCTACGTTTAATTTTCAAATTAAATTTTCTTTTCATGACCTTATGGAGCTATGCCGTAAGCTATCAAAGATTGCCTTATTGAATTCAATAACATAAAAGTAAACCAAATGAGATAATTAATTCTATAACGTCTGAAAAAGATTCCTACTGGGGAATCGACGTGCTTAAAACTTAAAAATTATAGGACGAGAGAATAACAAGGAGTAAATTTTTCAACTATATTAATTCAGTTTTGCAACTTTCATTTCACTAAGAGAAAAATTAATTAGAAGTTTCTGTTCGGTTGGAAAAATTTAAAAATAGACTAAATAAAATTTTGTCAATAGTGCATCAATGAGTAGATGATCAATGTTACGTAAGTACGAGGTAGCAATTTTTTTTATAAGTTTTCTACAGATTAATGATGCCTCAGGCACTTAATCTTATAATATCTATTCAATAATGCGCTAATAAACTATTTAGTTTCATATTTAATCATCGTAATACACCAACCCAACATTACATAATGATTAAAGATATCAACTCTAAAAGCAAAATTATTGACAACTTAAATAACTCTAAGTGTTTTATATATATATATTTTTGTTACTTTTATTCATTAGTAAATTACGACCATACAAATCCGAGGTGGATTGCTAGTTAATACAGAACGTCTGATTTGTAACCCCTGTCCTTTCCGCCTCATTGCTCCACCCCCGCGGGTCCTAACCCGTAATACGCTTACTAAGCACTTACATACAAATCTACCGAATCATCCACTTGTTCCGATTGAATCTGCCTTTTTACCAAAATACCGCAGGAAAAGGATAATGTTTTTACCGGATTTTAAAAATGGAGTTGTGCATGGGCACTTCATCGAGCCTCGTAGAAGGTCATGAAATCATTCTTTGATTAATTTTTTTACAGGCAGGAATGTTTTTGAAAGTGTGTAATAGAAGGTATACTTACATAAGTGTATATACAAATGTACGTTCTGTGCTACGAGGTTTTACCCACCTTGAGTATAGACTCAAATGCATAAGCATATCTGATGACATTCGCTATATTATATCTGCTAATGAAATTCATGATAAAATAATAACAAAGAGATAGAGTAACAAAAACACTCTTACTTTAATATTATACATACACAGTTCAATTTTTTATATAAAAAAAATATTTCGTACATAATTTGTCTTATAGTGAGTAATATCACTATAATAAAATTGTTTAATTATTTTCTTGATACCTTAATGTTTGAAACCATCTAGAAGACAGATATATTTCTTAGCGGTAAAAACTTAGAGAATACAGTAGAAAAACTCCACCACTCTAATTAGTGTCAAGACGAGTGCTACAAGTGTCGCCCTCGGCGCCCTAATTGCTCTCCTACACCTTGTGTTGACATAATATTTTAACGTACACTCGCAGCGTCTTTGTTGATACTTTTAAGAGCTCTTGTTTTTTTTAATAATATAATTTCCTTAAATTATCACTGACTAAGTTCTCAAAACAATATAAACATATTTCAACGGTAAATTATTCGAAACTGCAAAATTTTATTAAACATATTATATTCAGAGTCAAATAACGAAACAGAGGCAAAATAAACTTTGCATTTAATTCGCAAAACATGTTCAGTTTTCTCGAAGACATTTTGAAAGTCAATGCACTCGTCTATGTGTGCGCGGTGCGGGTCGTCTACGACGATTTTCCAGTGTTTTTCTTTACATTATTTTTTTTTATATAGTAGCTGCGACGCACAGCCTCATCGAAACTATAATATACTACTTTTTGCATTAAGCCTTAATTAAACATCATTAAAATACATTATTTAATAAATGACAGACACACTTACGATGTCAAGGAAAGTATTCAAAACATTAATTTGATGTTAAACTAATTATTCTCTGAAATTTTCTCACCATTTTTTTTTATATTCATGATACGAACAGAAATCTTATTATAGAGGCAGCACTCGCCAACTTAAGCATAAACGTTACTAGTTCCCTCGGGTTCGTGAAACTAGACGAAGATACGTAATGATAATGACAATTACGCTTCTCGTAATAAAAGACTTTTATTTAATATTAATAAAAGTTTGTGGCATTTTAAGTTTCGTTTAGTGCTTTTTACTATAATAGTTTGAGTATTTTATATACTATTTAAAGTTTCAACCAAAAAAGACGTTCATTAAAATATATTATTTAGTTACAAATAAATTTAATTAATAATAATATTTATCTGAAACTATTTACGATTAACTTAACCAATAAACAGCAATAATAAAATTATTTTAATAGGATAGGATAGAATTTTAAAAATTAATTATCTATTTTTCTATTAAGAAAAATGAGAAGCTGAATATAGAAATGTGTCTCCCCGAAAGATAACGCCATTAAAACGCTTCTTAAATCTAATTCTATATACGAAATATCAAAACATTAATTTCAAATATAATAATTATTATTAATATAAACAGCAATGTATCATGGTAATTCAATTGGAGAAAATCGCTTAAATTGCTCAATAATACAGACTTTATTGCAAGCGGATAAGGATTGTTTTTGCGATAAATAGCTATTTGAAATGATGCATCGTTGCAGACGTCTGTGATTCAATGCAGCGAAAAGTGGGTGCGTTAAGACAGCCAGTCAATGTGATTTTAAAACTAAATTAACTTTTTTTTAATTTGGTTGAAAAAGATATGCTCAGGCGAACATGACACAAATTTGACAAAAACTTAATCAGATTTATTAGTTTGTGATTCCATTATAATTTATTATTACATATCTTGTCTATTATTTGTGGTCGAATAGAATACTGCATGTATGTGAATCGCCACAAGCATTATAATAAGGTATATCTTACATAATTCTGCGTCTATTGATTTGATCATTTTTGTTTATACACAAAATCTCGACCAGACTTTAAAACATCTGTAGCGATCTTACTATCAGAAGAAAAAAAATTTTAAGTCTGCATTAATGTTCGATTGGACATGCCATGTTGACGCGCACAGATCTGCCAATAACGTAGATTTATGAGGCTGAAATATCGTGCTACAGTTGTAACACGCGGATGACACAAAAACTAGATCAAACTATACAATTTATAGATAAATACAGTATATTTTTTGTCTTTTAATGCTCGACACAGAACTGTGAAGTAATAAATCTATAGTATCATAGTTTTCGAAACGATTTTGATTTGATTTAATGTTTATTTTAACGTGCCTCGTTCGGGATAAACGTGATAATAACTATGATTCGAAAATATCATAGTAAATCCTTACAATATATTGTTTAAAATTTCCAAGACAAGGATTCATGTGCGAATCACCATTGTTGGATGAACACGTATTGGAAAGTAGATTTTCAGTTTCTGTCTGCAACTTTCTGAATACACTAATTAAATGTAAATAATAAACTAATTCTTGATTAATTTTTGATATCTTACGACTAGTTATAAAGATCTAAGTTCGCCGTATACTCATTCGTCGTCAACTTTCATAAACACAGTGAGAGGTGATCTAAGCAAAGTATACTTGCAGTAAGATACATTTCCACGTCATGAATCCAAGCGATTTGATTTAAATAATGAATGTCGTTGGACTGTTCTCGACACGTCATAACATTATATAACATTTTGAGAAGGGAAAAGGCTATAAAAAGTCACTTTTGTTGAATTTATATTCATTCTACACACGAATGGCACTCTTGTTCCATATTTATTATAACTTTTTATGTATCATACACATGATATATAAAAAGTAACACTATACAAGAGCTAGATTTGATGTTAATCATATTTTTTTTTTCAATTTAATATAAATCAATGTAAATATGTTATTAAACGTTCCAACGATCAATAGTAAAGGAAGTCAACGCTTAAAATGAAGTCAACAATAATGTATTTAAAAATAGTAAGTTTGTATTTCAGCGAATGATATAGGATACGCGGAATTTGGACGAGATGATAAAAATAAAAGAAATATTTCTTACGTATATAATATTATAGCTTTTTAACAGATTGTAATATTTTTATTACATATTCTTCTGTAGGCCACATCATTTATTACATACACCAAAATATCATAGATGAGTAAAAAAGCAATTCTAAGCTATATGTATAATATCGATTTGCCAAATGGTCGTTGTTTTTGCTATTGGGTTTTTTTATCTATAGTTATGAATTATGGCAAATAGTTTTTTTTTTATTTCCTTTTAGTAGATATTTAATAATAAATAACACAAGGTGTTGCCAACTTGTGGTGATTTATTGTCTTTTCTCTTTTGATTTATCATACAGGAAGTACATTTTCTGCTCTTCTTTAATTAAACTATAACTATACTAAATAATACTTCATGAAAAAGAATCCGCAGTTTTCGTTTCAAGTATTAATATACTATAGAGATACGAAGGTGATATTTTTACTGTTTCGCTCCAACCAAAAGCCAATAAACCGTAGAAACCCCGATGCTATTCAGTGCAATGTTACCCAACTCCATGGGGAAATAAGAGATGCAGTCACAAAACTTACAACTGACGCTACTATAGAAACGTATGCAAAGCTTTTAAACTGGAATGGAGATGTTGAATGGTGTTCACTATAAGTACTGTTTCGAGTTAGATTTTAAACATAAGATATTTTATATAATCGATTCTTTTCATAGAAATCGATAAATGAGTTTTAGCACACTTAGCCAGGAAACAATAACAATTCAATATTAAATAATGGGGTAATTATGGAGAAAGGATATTTTATTGCTTAGTATTTGACCATCTATCTTGGAAATTCGTACAGTACTAAGCTTAATAAAGGTCATTATGCAAAAACTTGACATTACTCATATTATATATTATAAAAAGGCCATTAAAACGAAAACGTTGGAAAGTAAATGTAAAAAATTAATCATTCATTTTAATATTATGTATTCTTTATCTACTTACGTAACTTCTCATTTTTCCAAACCAAAGGGTATTTTAAAATTTATAAGTCTATTTTTTTAAGAATTATTGCATTGAATACAACTCTTCACGACTATCCATGAACTTACATAAATATAGTATTAACGCAAAAAAATAATGTAAATTATAAGCCTGTTTACGAATTCATTTCATTATTTTTTACGAATATATATTTTCTTACACGAAAACAGGAAAATTTGTAATGGACATTAAAGAGAATAATCTAAATTAAATAAAAAGCTAAATTATATTGAACACATAGCATCAGAAACAACAAAGTGATAAATGTCCATTTGAAATCAAACCTTCATAGAATTCACTTTAGCAACACCAAAGTGGAAATTGACGTAGAAATTGAATATTCGACGTGACATTTGTCAAAGGCATGTGTGAAGTTGCAAGAATTGTTTTTCACCTGTGCATGTAAAAATCAATTAACACTGCCAGAAAATATCGTCCTAGACAATTTTTTCTTTGTTGAAATAGTATGTTACAAGATCCTACGACTGTATGTTTGTTTTTTGCGTCGATACGCGTGTATTTGTTTTATATAATTAAGAAATAATATAATCAAGTCTAGAAAATAAATTTAATGTACTTTAATTTGTCTGATGGTAACTCTATAAGTAATAATATATATATATATATATATATATATATATATATATATATAAAATATATAAATATAAGTA
>JAOSYY010024610.1:0-12774 GCA_025727935.1 Hebomoia glaucippe | reverse complement strand
TTTCATTTTTTTAAGATACAGCATATAAAAATACATACAACCCCCAATTTTCACCCCTCTACAGTCAACCCCTATTAAGTCGTGAACGGCTGTGTGCGTTTCGATTTCAGTCTATGAATTTCCAAATACTCGAAATAAAAAATAAATAATGTTGACAGTAGAACGTCAATAATACTCGTAATGATGTATTTTGACTAAGGCCCTTAGGTTAGCAACGCGTCACCTAGCTGGTCTTGGAAGTGTCCATGGGCGTCAAGAATCGCTTACTGTGAACTGTATGGTCGCTTGACTCCCGATCGTGTAGAAAAAAGAAAAAAACTGGTACAAAACAGTTTCATAGCAGACTTTCACTCAGCTAGCGGCGGTCTTGCTTTTTAAATATCTCGATAAACTTATAAGTACATGATATCATGTAAATAATTTTAAACACAACCTTTTAGGTTGAAAACGATTCTAATATACCTAATATATAAAATGTCCGTTCCCATACACCTCCGAAACGGGTCGACCGATTCTTATGAAGTTTTATATGAGTATTCTGTAGGCCTGATATTTGGCTACTATCTATTTTTCATTTCCCTAAATGTTAAGTGTAGTTCACCGATATATTTTTTTTTCATTATATATACACAATTTTATTCGTCTTATATTTTTATGATAAGATTTAATTTCACCCCCAAATTTTGTATATTTATGTGGTAAAACGATGTTTGCTGGGTCAAATAGTTTCCATAGATATATTAATGTTATTGGCATTCACTAAAACTTACTAGTTTTACCAATAAAACGACAATATTATCTTTGGGCTATATTAATGGATTACAGAAATGATTGTTTGTTATTAATACGCCAATTATTGGTTTGTGGGGATCGCAGCGGATTAATGCAATAATTCCTATCCATATAAATTAATATATCCCCTAAATAGAGATTTATTTATACGAACGTCATCACTATACAAGGTTTATCTTTTCTTTTTTTATATGACAGGAAATAAAACGAGCATAAACTAAACGATTCCTGTCACTTAAAGACACCTCCAAGATCAGTAGATCTAGAAGACGCGTTACCAACGTTAAAGCCTGAGGCTATATTACATAATTTCTCATATATAGGGACGTTCTGCTGTCTTATTATTTTTAATTCGAGTATTGACAATAAATACTTTTTAGTCTAACATGAAGGCATTTAATATATGGTAACTAAATAACCTACATAGAGGATAAAGTTTGATCTAGATTAAAGTTGACTTCCAAAATCTATTACGTTTTTTCCTGGAGCTTCAAAGTCTGTTAAAAATAAAAGAAATTTAATACTGCTTCGCTATTTAAAATATACATATACTGTCGGTATTCTAAAATCTATGCACAAAATGTCATTGACATCATGAATATTTTATACCTTGTTGAATCTTTGCGTTACTTCAAAATTATTTATGTAAAAGTATGCATGCATTTTGTCTGAATGAATATGTCTCGAATTATACACCCACATTGTTTTGAAGCGTAAATGTTTGAACTCAAAGAAACAATATTCTTGTTTTATCTATACTAATATTATAAAGCTGAAGAGTTTGTTTGTTTCAACGCGCTTATCTCCTAAACTGGTGGTCCGAATTGAAAAATTCTTTCAGCGTTGTATCGTACAAGGAAGAGTATGGGCTATATTAGATTATCAAAAAATTTAAGTCACTATACCCACGAAAGTCACCATTCCACGCCGACGAAGTCACGGGCACTACTAGTAAATTTATATTTTAATCTATCTCATTTTCTTTCTGGGCTCCCCGCTATTACAGTATTTTTAATACCAATTTCTCATTAGTATACATTTCGAATGCCAATTACGACGATCACAAAATATTATGTTCTAAGTATATTTAAAATTATGTAAACAACTTGTCACAATAAAGAGTTTTAATAAAGATTTGTATAAAAAAAACACACGAAGATATTGCCTAAAAATTTAATTATAGACAAGATTTTATTATGAAATAACTTAGCTGAATAAGATAAGCCGAGTTTGATTTTCTTAATCGCCTTTGTGTTGATATATCAGAATATTATAATATTCTTTCGCTTATGTAAATTAATTTTACCTAGCTCTTATCAGTATTAAACCCTCACTTTCTGTGTCGACATACATCGTAAAATAAGAATTTCCACAGCCCATATTGTTAAAACGTTGTTAATATATCGTTATTACATTAAATCCTGTTTTGATAGACTCTGTCTTGAATATCTTTTATAAGACAGAGGATTAGTAAGTCTTTCAAAGTTTCTCATTACATTTAACATGATTTTATTAAATTCTCTTGTCAGACACAAATTTGTGTATTGCCGTTTGTTTGCTGTATCGTATAAATAATTATTAATAGTCTGGGCGGGGCCAACGTTTTCGAAAAAGCATTTTAGGTAGGCAAGATTATTTAATGACAGATTATAGAATATGGCTAAGACCTTAAGGACTTATTTTCTCGTTCGCTTTCCAGTCACAAGAAGGCTGATTTTTCAATATGATGTCCATCTCTATATTATACAAGTAACTATATTTAGACTAACAGGACCGTCACATACTCGTAACATTACATTTAAAGTTTTGCCCCAAATCACTTCCATTCCCAGCACGTGTCAAAATAACCTTCGTAACAAGGGTATTGAAAATAAAAAATGATTTCTTCAAAAGTAAGTTCGGCCAACGATTGCTAGTATTCGTTTCCGTGATTTTATTCGATTCTTACTAATATTTTTTTTTCATTCATCTTCTTGTTGTTTGCGCTATTAAAACTTTATGAGATTTTTGGCTTCGTAAATTTTATGTAGAAATATAGTCTCGATAACTTTCTTAGGGTTCTTAAGGTTGAGGCTACAAACTAATTTACTACATTTCACGAATCGTTTTTGTGAATATATTTAAACACCAATTTAAACTTTGGCAGTAATACTAAGATTTTTAAATACGGCATTGAATTAAAAAGTTTCAAAAGTGATAATTAAAATTTTCACTCCAATGAAAAGCTACTTTTAACTTCACAAAACTTCTCTTAATGACTGCGTTCCTTGTGGTTAAATTTAGGTTTGAACTTTCTCGAATTCTTATCCGATCTCCTTAAGAAGGTTGAGGTTAAACATCCCAAGAATAATTAATTAAACTTCAGTACTTATTATTTTTACCATCTTTTTAATCTATTACAAACCATCGGAATATTTGTCCAATCACAATTATTAGCTACACAAATTATTATATACGAATATACAAACATATTCAAATTAAGACCGGATAAGGAACTCGTATAATTCAAATATCAATTATAATTATAAGTATCATTACATTGTAAAATTAAATGATATACCAACTAGTACTTCAAAATCCGCCTATTTACCTCATGCAACCTCAAATGACGTCCTCAACAATAGACCTACACTTCGAAGGTTGTTAAAGTTATAACGAACAATAATTAAAACTTAAGGCTGGGAACATGAAACATCTGACAAACAATATTCATTACAGCGGCGCTTATTGCATACACGCTTAGGAAGTTAGCAATGCGTAATTAAAGTTCCAGTTTACGACACTACAGGTGAGATCACTAATGACGCTGTTCCTATTTTAGTAACTGCAGATATCTGATTATAAAGTAAGTAGAAAGCTTTTGTATTGGTATAAGCATCTTCATATACAGGATGTTGGGGGAACCCTCCCGAAAACGAAGACAGATGATAGTACTGACACCTTTGATGATGGAATGGAAAATCATCGATCCTGATTGAAAAAAAAAATTAAAACGTGTTATTAGCGTTATTTACGCTCCATCTCGTAAGTACAGCTTAATGAAACGATAGTTTCATAAAAAAAACGACTTTACTAAAAAAAGAACCAGCAATGAAGCATGATAACAAAAACAGATGGACTAACACGATGGAGCGACAGAACGCTAACAAAACGTTTTAAAAATAAGATTTTTTTTTTTAGTCAGCATCGATTTTTTGTCCCATCATCAAAGGTGTTATTAGTACTATCATCTGTCTTCGTTTTCGGGACCGGTTCCCAAACACCCGTTATAGACACTTAATGGTCAACCTGTCTGAGCCCACTACGGGACATAGGCCTCCCCCAAGGATTTCCAAACCGGTCACTTACCTGCATCCAGCAACTCTCTGCCACCCAGATCAGGTCGTCATATAGACACTTACATATTTCAAATAATAACTTAAAAAAAATAAATATTTTTCTAATACATAATATGATAATATACATACAACAGCAGAAATTGTTTTTTGAATTTTATCCGTCTATATAGTTGTTCTGGCGATTTTATTGGCAGATCACTAATACTATAAGGAGTAACTTAAGGTACTTTTAAGATTTTATCACCTCGTTAATATAACATCAAAGACTTAAAACACGGGGCAATGCAAGTAATTTAGTAGGTTGAACTTGATGCAATATTTTTCCACCCTTATTAGATGTTTTTTGAATATCAAATCAAAACAAAACTTCCAAGGATGTGACTTAACAAAAAAATAGTATTATATATTTAAAAAATCTTAGTCTGTGCGGGATGAACTCCGAAACTACAGAACCGATTTTAACGATTTTTTCTTTAAAGTAAGTGCTATGCTCCAACTTAAAATATAGCATAGTTTATTTATCAATTTATAGTCGCAATATTATTTTATTATGTCAAAATTATCTTTTAGCTCCAAACGATTCTAACAGATGACGACATCTGTTGACTGAATTGAGTAGGTATTCAATAGATGGCACTGTATTAAAAACACAAACGTTTCAATAATAATAATAATGCATACTAATTAAAATTTAATATAACAAAAACCTTAGCCACAGCAACGCGTGGCCAGATCATCTAGTATTTAGTATTATATATTTAAGTAAATTCAATTAGCTAATTCAAAATATTCGAAATTTAAAATTAATCCCCTTATAAAAGCCGATTGGTTACCCGCATTCGGCTTTTGGCGAAAGCACTACCTTAATTGAAATGAATTTATTGTTTATTGTATTGAGAGGATAATTTCTGCCGCTGAACTTTATTTAAAAAATTCTTTCCCCTAATATAAAGCTACGTTATCCGGTATTAACGCAGGCTATATTTTATTTCTGTATAAAAAGCTTTTAGTCCGAAACCTCAATAATTGTAAATCAAGTCGGAAAAAACAGCGCTTCGTTTCATTACAAGCGTGTGCTGAGTAAACGGTCTGTTTTGAGTTTAGATAAGCAATACAAAGGCCTTGATCATAATATGAGCACAAGATATACAAATAAAATTATTTAATTAAGAATTATGTAAGTTAATCCTTAATAACAAGTACCTTAAATCTATTCATATGTCAAACTGAATTATTATTTCCTTTGGTAACGTCACGGCTAAGGAGTAAGCTTATGTAGTTCATTTATCTTTTTTTTTAATTTTCAAACACATTATTGGCAGGTAAATTGGATTATTTCACAAAATTTTGTGACCACTTAAAGTTTTCGAGCTCAACAATTGGTACGAGATTCACGAAGGCTTTAGTAGGGATGTTTAGCCGAGTGAAACCGCGGAGCATCGCTAACAATAAAACATAATATCGCAATTTTCTTGGACAGCTATAAAATACTTAACTAACTTTTTTAATTAGACAAGGTATGTTTTGATATGCGGAATACAAAAAATTATTTAACGACAGTAAACTGTATTGTTTCTTGGTTCGATACTAATTTAATAAAAAAGATAAAAGATTAAACATTGAGTCTTAACAACAACTCCATTTCACTTATTCTTATAGAATATCTTCACTTATAATAAAAATATTACGTTTAAAAAAATATACGAACGTAATCATTACACAGTACCCGGTACCTGTTATATTTTTGTCTGACAACAAGTAATCCTTTATTCACAACTCACAGAATTTAATCTTGATATACAAAAACGTACGTGGATTACAAAAATTAGGACGTAGCCATACTGTACCGAGCTGAGTTATCGTCTAACGTATCGATTTTATGTACAGAATTCGCAGAATCAAGTTTTTTAACACAAATACAGAATGTTTGGGGACTGCTCCCGAAAACGAAGACGGGTGATAGTACTGATGACACCTTTGATGAAGGGTCGGAAAAAAATTGATCATGATTTAAAAACGACATATTTTTAACACTTTCTATTAGCATTATTTACGCTCCATCTTGAAAGTACAGCTAATTGAAACGATATTTTCATAAAAATAAAACATTACTTTACTAAAAAGAACCAGCAATGAAGCATGATAACAAAAACAGCTGGACTAACATGATGGAGCGAAATAACGCTAATAAAACGTTTTCAAAATATGATTTTTTTATGTCAGGTTCGAATTTTATTCCGTTCCTTCATCAAAGGTGTCATTCGTACTATCACTTGTCTTCGTTTTCGGAAGCAGCCCCAGATTCCTTATATTTGGCACATTAGTTATACATTGTAGAATTTTAAAATGACAACAGTCAACTGAGCCATACTATTAAAAACATATGAAACTTTGTATATATTATTTCTTACGATCAAGCCAGTATTCTCAAGGGTTGAAATTTCTGCCAGCGGCTTCACTCGCGTTCATTTAGATTTTTATACCTTGTGTTACAATTTTGGACTTTAAGTAAGGACCCCCATTTATTTTGTAAATTTTTAATAATATAATATAACCTATAGCCTTCCTCGTTAAATGTACTATGCAACACTGGAAGAATTTTTCAAATCGGACCAACGGTTCCTGAGATTAGCGCGTTCAAACAAACAAACTCTTCAGCTTTATAATATTTCAGCTATATAGTTTACAAATAGATATATTTAATTTTAAAAAGGTCCAGTACAATCCCTCTTTATTCATAATGCAACATCTGTCTGTCAAAACGTCAGCCCACACTACTATACTTTTTATTTTTGGTGAAAATAACAACAAATGATTAATCACGCTCTGCGAAGTTTCTATAGACAGAAATCCTGGTTACTGACTTGATATTTCCTTTTCATTAGGAACTACTGTAAATAAATTTTAGCAAATAGAACATTTTTAAGATTGAAAATGGAACAAAATGTTACCGCTCTCAAGCACCCTCTTAGTTAAAACAGGAAACTTTGACTTAAGAGCTCTTTAATTATCTACAGAATAGCACGATTCTTAAACATGAATTTATAAATTAAATTCTATATTTGATCATTTCAAGAAATCATACAAACTTTTTTGTTATTGGCATTCCTTGTTCAAATTTTGACGCAATTCATACATTTTACTCTTTACACGCTCTTATAATTTCTTAAGCTTAATAAACGTTTTATGTAAATAGATCTATTAATTTATATACATAATTCGATTTATATATCCCCAAAAGCCTATTTCAAAAATACCTACTTTATCAAAATTAGCGTAGGTACTTGAATAGTACATTTTTGTAAAACTGCTTTTTAATACGGTCTTAAAAACATATATTAAAACAGCTCTCAGGGTTCACTAGTTAAAGTACTCATTAGGCTTATGATAATTTTTATGAATAAGATGGTTAGTTTCTTGTCTAGGAAGTTAGTTACCGTAATTAACTCAGTTCTTTTCGTAATATCCTTTTCAGGATGTTTTTAAATTTGTATAAGAAGGATGTGAGGCGACCCTCTACGTTACGACCCATTCACAATTAGTGATATTGTGTGTGATATGCAAATAGCACATGTCCCGCGGGTAGGGAAAAAATATTACATCGTGGAAATGCGAGCTTTTACAAGTTTTCGAGATCTCTGTGAATATAAAATTTCCTCAGACCGCCGCACTTGAATAGAATTTACTATCTTGTTTTTTGAAAAAAAAAATATTAAAAGATATTTCTATAGTCACATATATAACTGTGGAATAAAATTAATGTGCGGAATATACTCCAGTTTTTGTGTAAGGCTCGACACTTTTTCTCGGAGCTGTTCCAAATTAAAGGGTTACTAGCAATGCCCTGCGGTTCCACTCGTATTGATTTTATGTATACCTGTTAGTAACATAAAATCAGCCGCACTTTTTATACACGTATGTTACTAGTAAAAGTCCTAAGTTAAACAAACACGAAATCCAACATAAACTTTTCATAATAATTTTTCCATATACAGAGTGTTTGGGGACCGCTCCCGAAAACGAAGACAGGTGACGTTACTAATGACACCTTTGATGAAGGGAAGTAATAAAATTCGAACCTGATTTAAAAAAATCATATTTTTAAAACGTTTTATTAGCGTCATTTCGGTCCATCATATTAGTCCAGCTGTTTTTGGTATCATACTTCATTGCTGATTCTTTTTTTTAGTAAAGTAATGTATTTATTAAACTATCGTTTCATTTTGCTATACTTACAAGATGAAGCTTACGTAATGCTAATAAAATGTGTTAAAAATGTCTTTTTTTTTAGTTAGGATCGAATTTTTTCCATCCCTTCATCAAAGGTGTCATTAGTACTATCAACCGTCTTCGTTTTCGGGAGCAATCCCCTAAAACCTTGTACATACATACATAATATTTAGGATTTAGAAAAAAAAAACTATATGTTTATATTCCAAATCTCCTTTGACGTTTTCGTCTTCTTAAAGGGCCATATGTATCAGCTACTTAAATATATGATCTTCATCCCTCATACGAAGACTAATAAGCTTTCATTTTTCATCCACTGGTGCTAAAGGCCTTTATTTCATTGCATAACTCAAGTCGCGACCTACACTTGAGCGTTATGAATATATCACAATTATCTATACATAGATACATTCACCACGGGTAAAGAGCTTTACACAGAGCTTGTGTAATTGTAGATCAAATCGGTTTGATAATTTTAAAACTATAACGGGTATTAGAGGACTGCTCCCAAAAACAAAGACAGATGATAGAACTCATGACACCTTTGATGATGGTACGTAGAACCACCATCTGATATGTAGTGAACTTTAAAATATATTTTCTTGTTCCTACGTTTCTTCCAATCTCTTCTATGAAATATTTGAGAGAATAAACGACACAAACCAAATATACAAATATAAATTCATTAATGGTACGCACTAATTTTCACCGATTCAATAAACATGAATATTTTATCAATTTCAAATCAAGTAAAAATTATTATACGCTTGCTCAGTCATTTCATGGTTCGTTAGTAATCAAATTTAAACAATGTGCTATTACTTTTATACGTTTGCATCTTTCTATTTTATTGAACACTGTGTTCAATAATTTTAAGTTACGGTCTTTAAACACGTTAAATATTTCAATGTGATATTTCAATTCATTTGATTTTGAAAATGACGATAATTTATATATTTTTGTTTTCTTCTAATAAAATAAATAAATAACATAACCGTCTCGAAAAACATAGGTCTGAGTATATGAATATTAACACAGGCATTTTGAGCATGTGGTGGGAGGAACTCCTAATAATTTATAAGTTCCGACCGGGTTACGTACCACCGTTCATAGATAGAAGAGTGAAGTGCTGTGCACGTTTCGATTTTAGTCTATGAATTTCCGAATACTCGAAATAAAAATAAAAATAAGGCATTAAGGTTGGCAACGCGTTTTCTAGATCTACTAATCTTGGAGGTGTCCATGGGCGACAGAAATCGCTTAATATAGTGAACTGTATGCTCATTTGCCTTCTTATCGCATAAAAACAATTATAGATTATAATTATGAATTGTGAGATACAATTTTAAATATTTATTCTATGACTTTATGCAAAAATAATACGATAGACAACTAGAAGTCGTTGACAAAACAGACATAATTGGGTGCAAAACATATATAAGAGTTCTTATATATATGTTCTTATATAAAAGTTTTATATATGTCTTTATATTTACGTTATAATTTAACCGCCTTAATCTAGCAATTTTATTCTCACGCTTAATTCAAATACAGTCTTCATTCTAAAGTGAGTTTCAGATAAAATGCTATTAAATTTCATAAAATCCACATATAAATTTTTCTAAACACTACTTAAAATGGAATATTTAAAATTAACAAATTATAAAGTAATAGAAGCAGAAATAGTTTAAATTTTATGCGAGTCATATTTTATTAAAGGACTCTTCAACTGGCTTGTATTTAGTTTTTTTTTTAATTACAACCATCGCAAGGAGTTATTATATTAATGAGTTTTTAAGTTACAGAGTTTAAAAATGACATAAGCGATGACTAAATAATATACTAAATATGAAAGCGGAAATATATAATAAAAACAATATTTTTCTAACTAGCCTTTAGCCTGTCGCTTCGCTCGCGTTCAAGACGATTTTGTCAACCACTTTTATCCAACAAATCATTTTTAAAAAATTAAAAAAGCTTATTTATCGCTCTCAATATTTTTTAATACATTCATTGTATATACAGACACCCGCTTTCTACTGATTTATTATATAAGTATATGACTACAGATAATCAAATATTAATAAAACAAAACTTCAGCGACCTTTAACACCACGCCATGTTCTATTCTGAAGTTTTGCAAACTATTAAATCATTAATAATAACTAGCATCAAATACAATCTGTTTAATAACGCTAAAAATAAAAAGTGTATACTTATAATGAAACCAAGCAAGGAATGTACTGCGTAGATTAATCCTTTTATTCGTTATTTGAAACCGCGTGACGCCGACGAAATACACTTGTTAAATACAAAATAGTAAGGCGTGTAACATTGGGAGACACAAGTGCTGGCAAAACAATTGTTTGCCTTCCACTAGCCGCAAACTGATTGCTCACTACACTAAACTAACTAGTGACTAAACTAACGACTCCGCTTGTTTACTCGACCGTGTCTTATGTTAGTTCTGCTTTGTAATTGGTTTTATTTGACAGTACTACATCATGACACAATATTGTGATTGGATTCCAGTTATTGTCGAACTAAGTTTGGATCTATGTTAATAAGCTTAAAATTGACGTCTGACGAGTGGTACAAATGATTTCGATGTTAGACTATAAATAAAGAATTCTTTGAAATACTGCCATAATAAAACAAGACATCTTTAAGTAATTATAGTATGTGACGAGGTGAACACATTTCTATGTATACTGGGACATATTGTTGTATCCGGCCAAAGGAACTCTTGAAACCATCCACGAAAACAGAGGGGTGTGATGTGTCTGTTTAGTGCGTCGTAATAGCATCACGGATCTGCTAATTTGAATGAGGCCTTTCTGTTTGAAAGCTGACTAGTTTGCGATGTGTTTTTAGTCATTATATTGAAATAAAATTACTTTATTTTAATTTTATCTGTGTATTAATCAGAATCTCAAATGCTCATATCGCTAAGTCACAGATATACAGAATGTTTGGGGACTGCTTCCGAAAACGAAGACAGGTGATAGTACTAATGACAACTTTGATGAAGGGACAGAATAAAATTTGACAGAATAAAATACAATTTTAACATTAAATTAGCTATAGTTCGAAATTCGAGAATACATTATACCTTAAATTAAATTTCTCAAAATATCGTATTAATAAACGAAGCCCAAAAAGGTAGGCTAGCTTAAGAACATCTGTTATCGAAATTTTCGAATGGAAATATTTTAAAACGTTCGAGAAAATTCAAAGAAGCCTTAAGGCGCACTTCTCCTTGGTCTGTTCATGATTGACAGAGTTTTATTAAATTTCCACAATAATCGTGATTTCTCTCTGCCGCCTCAGAAGCCCACAAAACTCAAACTGATTTATATGCGATTACTTTCTTGTTTACAATTATTTGCGTTTTAGATTAGTAATACTTCAGTGTTTTTGATTTATGTGGTTTTTTTTTTTAAATTTGAAGTCGAGGTTTTCTTGGTGGTGAGTATTAAACGATTATCTTTTTTTAATATTCAAAAATCTAGTCTGTATCGAAAAATGCATTTACGTGTTTAACACAATTTAAAGAAATGATTCTATAAAACAATAAAACATTACGAAGAGAAAGTGCAACGAGACATAGTAGTATTAAGAGAAATTCTATATATTCTTGGCACTAGTAAGAGAGTCTAATTTATGCATACAACTGTATGTATGAAATGAGTATATAATACTAGGTTATCCAGCAAACGTTGTATTGCCATATAAATTAATGTGGGTTGATATGAGAAGAGTGAACTGTTAGGATTGTTCGTATTTTTTAACGTTATATCATAAAAATAAGAAATGTTGCCCATAATAATTAATAATCAATAGAGTGTACAACTCTTATCACTTAAAGGTACTAAAAATGAGATAACAAGCCTATTCTAAATCTTCGGAATATCTGTATAACATTTCACGAAAATCGGTCATTCCGTTTCGGAGGAGTATAGTAAATAAAACGATGAAACGAGAATTTGATATATTAGATTTATCTACTACAATAGTAAATAATTTATGTTTTTAAACAAATTTAAAGATAATATACTGTCCGAAACTGAAAGAATTTTTCAAATCGGACCAGCGGTTCCTGAGATTAGCGCGTTCAAACAAACAAACTCCTCAGCTTTATAAGATTAGTATAGATAGTTAGAAAATGGAAAAAAGATTTCATAAACAAATGTTTTTTGTCAAGGAAATTTGTATACACCATTTTATTCACTATAGACGATAACACAAAAATGCGCAAACAAGATTCTCTTCCGCATTTCTCTCTGTAATATGAGACAACATTTTCGTTGCTATTTCGACGTCTAGGAAAACAGGTTATCTATGAAAATATCTGCTTCTATTTTCCGCTTTCCTCGATTATAAAAATAATATCTACCCAAGATATTACGCATAC
>JAOSYY010024607.1:0-12804 GCA_025727935.1 Hebomoia glaucippe | reverse complement strand
TTCTAACATTATTAATTAATTTAATATATATATATAACTGATGAAAAAATATGCCAATACCTTAAGTATTTTGTAACAAATAATTATTTATCACGTTTGTACTTCAAGATATATATATATATATATATATAATATTTGTTACAAAATACTTAAGGTATTGGCATATTTTTTCATCAGTTTATCATTTTCTGTATTAAATAAACAGACAGAAATATTAGTTATCTAGATTTCTCAGCAGCTTCATAATTTTTTATACTTTTTTGTCAACATGAAATGATATTTTTCACATGCTGTACTTGAAGTTTATACTTTGCATAATAGAAACTAGCAGGGAATTGAGGAAATGAGTTAGAACCATGTAATGAGATTTTAGTAGTCTACAAATATTATAACTATATGTTGGTATCAATGTATGAAATGTGTTTTATTTCTTAGTTATTGATAGTCAAGTACGATGTTTCATTCTTAGTAGGTAACCTTGACTATATGACAGCATTAATTATTCAATGATAATGGTGTACTATTATTAACATATTTTTTATTATTTACAGTGGTTTAAAATCATAGATTAAAGCTTAAACATAATTTCATTAATTATTTTTTTAACTACAAGTGATATATTTGTATACAATTCTGATACCCATTAAACCCTTTCAATCCTTTATAGAAATTTCATATTGGCATATAACTAAATGTGTATTTTTATGATTTATTGATATGATTATTAAACACAGATTTACTATTACAAAAGTAAAACTCATAAGTGATATTCCTATGTTTAAATTTATACATATGATAAATATTTAAGTTGTCATTTGACTATCAAAGCAGTGGTGTATTAGAAATAAAATATGTCTGATCACTGTGGAGTTAAATCTAAAACTCTCACACAATATTCACAACTACACCAGCAAGCCAGCCAAGCATAATATATTATTTACTTCAATGTATATATGAAATTGTTGCAATACTTATTGTTAGAATTTTAAATTTGTATTTATAAAGAATGCAGTGTTTGCGAGATTTTAGTAACTCATTTTATTCAGAGTTATTAATATAGTGAGACAGATCTCTTATCCAGCCTCTTCAATAGACTAATTTCTCAGTGCTTTGCCTTTTCTCTTGTGGCCTTGATACATTTTTCTAAGAATTTATACATTGCAAAATAAATTTATATAGTACAGGAATTTATGATGACATTCTTTGTTGATTACAAAGTGATATAATTATTGGATTTTTTAGCTTTCAATTTTATTACTGAATGATAACTTTAAATATAATTAGTGCTATACTGATGACTTTACATACATACATTAGGTATATTAAAGACATTGTTGGTTTAGAAAACCTGGAAGTACCATTGTATTATTTTCGGCAAATATGTAGGAGAGTCACTTTAAGATATCACAGTCACAACAGAATTTCCGTCATATAATCTACTATAGTCTTAGTTTTTCTCATTAATCACACACTTTTAGACTTAAGTTTGCTTATTTGGGACGCACGAAACTATTCACCTATTGCTACTTGTTTAGAATTTGTATGGTACATACATATATATTGATGTACATGTGGAGTCTTACACAAATGTAGGTACTTATTTTAAAGGTTGGTTAGATCGCAATTATTTTAGTAAACTATTTTGGTAGAAAGTAAGACTTCTGAAATAAAAATAGTATTAATATTAACATTGCCTTGATTAAAAAGTAAAAACTCTTCAATATATATTATATGCATTTGTATAATCAGGTTTTGAAAGTTGTAAAGCAGTTAATTTTTGATAAGTGCCTCTCATTACACATTAAATATAACGTTTAATGGGCCCATTGGGAAAGTATTATATTGGCTCGACATCAAAATCCCTATTATGTGCGGTGATAGAAAATATCGGATATTGGAAAAAAAAGAAGATAGAATACTATGTACCTTATAGAAAAGTTAAGTATTGTGACGTGATTTACGTCTATTTCTGAAATAATATTCTTAATGCCAAAACCTTTCTCAAAATATGGCACTTAATAAGACAATATACATGTAAAATGCCTACCTGTCTGTTTTGATTAATCTGAACTCAAATTACTGACGAGATTTTCGTTGACAAGTAGCTGATGTTATTAGTAATGATTTTAATGTGACAAAATGAAAATTTATATAGGAAGTACGGATAACAATATAATTAATTAGCATTTTGGAGCAAAACGCGTTTTTTGTTATATTTAGTATTTCACGTATTTCTAAGACATTATTCTATTCCTTACATCACATGGAAAGTATTGTGTGTAAATGACAATAATTAAATATGTTGATTGCATACAATATGAAGCAGATCACATATCATTGTTACATCAATTTGCGTGCTGCAACTTAATTTGCAACAACAAAACCACGTCGACAGGTGTCAATCAGTTGTCCTCAATACGTTTCAAGATTGTCTCCACAATAGGCTTTAAAGAATCCTATAAATCATTCTGACTGGACAATTGTGGTTTTCATTATATGATTAAATGATTATACTTTTGGAATTTCAAGATTTAAAGATAAAATTTACTACAAATAAATATATTTTCCGAAAATACAAATAAGTATTAAATTTATTGTAAATAGAACTTTTAACTTCTCATTGTATTGGGATTGAATTTTGTTTGTATGTCCTATAATTCCGATGATTACACTAAAAGTTGGTTTGGTATGTTGGAACTCACTAATTGATACATGAGTTTTTTTTTCTTTTTTACCTTGATATTATTATTTGAAGTTTTCGGTAATGCATTATCAAGTACTTAATAGTAATTTTTAATTAACTCCGAAATCAAAAGGCTGCCTAGTTCGTAATATCAGCGTAAATATACTTATATTAATTATTTAAAGGGTTTGTCAGTAAAAGTACATTTACTTAGGGCGAACTTTAATATGAAATATAAAACCTTATGCTACTTTAATGGACGATTCCCTTGCGGAAATTGAGTCCGGGTACTGCTAACAATGGACAATAGGAATGTCGCTTAGTGGCCGTCTATCAAACATTTCCGTTCAATAATTATCCTTATATTATGGATCTGATCCGATTGCTAATAAATAAGGATTCATTAGCAATCGGAGCATATCCATAATATCAAATTATAGTCAAATAGAAATCGAAATAAAGTTAGAAAATCTTCAAGACATATATTAAAAACTATACGAAGTGGTATTTTGGTTTGTAATCGCTAACGCGGCTTCAATCAGTCAGAAGGCATTTGTCATAAATCCATTCAATCATTTCAAGAAACAAAACGACCTTGTATTATGTTATTGTTTCTCGGAATTCCCAAATGTAGTGCGCTGTTCGTCGAAATTATATGTACTATGCACAATACATGTGTATAAGTGACGAGCGTGAAAACGTGCCAACGCCATGTAAATAAAAATACTCCTAAGACATTATTCGGCTGATTATACTGTAAGACTAGCGGTGCCCCGGTGCCCCGCAGATTCAGCGATTATTGTAGTGATAATAATAATAAAGCTGATAAGAGCAGTGTCCCTCGATTATAACCGCGCTGATTTTATGTATATGCGATGATGGCATCAACGATTTACGAGTGAGTGTGTCATTAACTTCGGTCCAGGTGGTTCACAGATTCACCGAACAAATAGACAGACCGACAAAAACTATCTAGTTTATACTGTTTATACCCTACAAGACATATTTAAATGATCAATTTTTAGTGTATATTTATATATGCATTGTGAAGAAAATTATACGTGTAGATAATTTACCCCTCTATTGGGCGTTGAGTATATATTAGTGTCGATTAATAGTTTAGTTACAGAAGTATGACGTACTATTCCGAGGAATTACTACAACACAATGGAGACAACTTAGTTTCACTTGTGACAGTGAATTTAAATTTCTAAATATCCTTAGAAATTTAGTCGCAAAAACGATACCATAGTTTTGGATCTTGGTGCTGATCTAAGGTTAGAGCCAGGACTTAAAACGTATATTTCTTTAAACTATGTTCATTTATTAAACACAATTAGATCCAACAGTCTGTCGTTATAATCGTCAGATAGCATTACTGTTTAGGGCCGGTTATAAATTCTAAGCTTATTTGGTTTCAATCACCTTGTAACACCTTGGTCTGTAGATAGTATGATAACGTTATGACCAGGGCACATAAATGTCTCAGTATATCACAGGGACTGATCAACTACTTGCCAATATAAAGCGAATAGTTAATACCATATTGTTGTATCTGTCTTTCATATCCTAAGTACAGTTATTAAGTTTGCACAAATACAAACTATCGTTTCACACATAAAACGACCGCCACTATCGCTCCAGGCGTTTCAGAAGTTAAATGGAACAGACAAAAAATTTAAATTCTGTTACATTCAAAATACAAATCAATTTTATTTAAATAACAATGTAAAACATTACAGTATATTTTCAAACACCAGTTGCTACTTACGTACTAACGTATACATATTAAAAGTCAGTACTCACATTAAAGGTTATTTTAAATTATATGAAACGACGTAAGATGCAAGCCGCAAGCTAATTGGGATCATGTTTTTATCTCCGGAAGTTCGAATAAAACATTTCATACATATATCTAATGAACTCACCAGACCATGAAGCGTGTCGTCTGAGAATATTGTTACGTTGCAATTGTCATTTTACATACATGCAGCATTGATTGGCTATCGAAAATTCTAGTATTATTGCTGATAAAACGTTTTAACGCATTCAGACTTAAATAAATAGGTAAATAAGCTTTTGTATAAATTTAAGTTAGATTTTCATAAAAGCAATATTACATATCTCCACTATGCGAAGGGAAATATGTTTGAATTATGAACAATATTGAGTATTGTGAAAATAACACAGTATTTAATCAAGTAGCTAATATACTATAGACCTCATCTCATAGTTACAACTCATAATTTAAAAAAATGCCTATTTACAGTGATTAAAGCGATACTTGTGTAGGTTAAGGACATTCTGGTATCACAAGGCGAGGCGGAATTAATTACTATACAGGATCGATTTCATGCAGGTCACCTAGTCACGTAATATGAGCATTATAATATTAACTAAGGCTTGTTAGTTACTGTTTCTAAATCTATCCACTTTCTTCGAACCAAAAGGTCTATCTTTAGTTTTGATTCATGAAATAACGAAAATTTAAAAGAGCCAAGAAACTTTTCTTAACTATCTTAAATACGAGTTATTATGTCTATATGTAACCATTGTTTTTATGATTTAGTAACGAGTTAAATGTAGTTGTTTCCAGCGACAACAATAATTTCTGATAAAAAGTAAATTACAAAAATGCTTCCACTTTTGATGTTAACAGAAATGTCACTTTATATTATAATACAAGGAGATTAAATAAATCTACTCGAATTTATGAGCTTGAACATAAAAATTTAATAGTTTTAAGACGTTTTAAAATGTATGCCAACATTCTAGGGACTGAAATATCTACATAAGTAATTAAAAAGCAGATTAGGATTTTATGTTCGTCTCTCTGTGCGTTCATTGCTATATATTATTTTATATAAATAATAAATGATATTGAAAACCGTATCATAGGTGAAATATCTATAAGAAATAAACCACGATTGTTTTGTATTATTCAACGCTCTATATGATTCCTTTGTTACAATAATATATAAATGTTAAACATGAGTGATTAAGTTATGATTATGTAGACTTTTTGTGTAATTTGTATCATTATTTATCATATTGTGCAATGTTGGAATTCCAATCGCAGTGACGTTTGATGAACACGAGTTTTTCCTTTATTGCAGCAAGGCCCCAGTTTGACAAATGGAATCCTTTATGTTATTATTGAGCACCTTCTACATTATTTATTTTATTATGTTAAACAGTAAACAATTCGATAATCGAAACTAAAATACGGAATAAAAATAAATCTTTATAAATTGGGAATGAAGTGTCTATGTATATACTTTTAAAATAAAAACTATGACTCTTTTCTTAATTATTATCGCCTAATCGGTAATGTAGAATAGAAACACTATTTATAAAATTTTGTCTTTCCGTCTATTTATTTGTTCTGATTAATCTCCGAAACTCTTGGAGCGATTGTGACGAGCGTTTTCAGTCAGATACATGTTATAAAGGTTAACTGAAGCTACTTTTATTTTATTGTCACGTATACGCGGGTATATGAGTTCATAGCAGGTGAAACCCCGGTACACTTATAACCATTGTTTGATTTAGTTAGATATATACAACCTATGTAGTATTCCGAAAATGGCATTGATATCTAACAAAAGCACTTTTCATGTCTTACAGGTTTCAAGCACCAAGTAGAATTTGAATTTATAAAATATAGAAGATATTGTACGTAGATCATTTGACAATATATGATTAACTTGAGATCTCAGTACCAAGGTCGGATCAGTACATCACGTAACACGATCATTTAGTAACGACGTAGTACATAACCTCGCTGTAACAATTACAAGTATGACAATAGTGTATACGAGGTCTAGTATTTGTATGAAGCTTTGTTATCGAGTCAAAAGTGCTAGAAATTACACAAATAAAAGATACTTGATATACTGAACTGTTTTTCTAGCTACATCAAAGTAAAAAAGGATTATTTTTTGATTTTTTTTTGTAATATTTATAAGTAATATGTACACGCAGCAGCGTATCAAGCCAAGCTCCAGCAAAGGAACTGGTAACCAGCGCCGAGTGTAATATTACGCGAACCACTTGGTGCCACTTTTGAACTTTCTATAACTCTAAACTTCTTCAACGTAAATACATAAAATTACGTGTGTTTAATTATCCATAAGGACGTCTAGAAGCCTTAATTTTATGAATCTAGCTAAAACGGTTATAAAGATATGAAAGTCAAAACGTCGTAAATTTTAGCACTGACTAACTGACATACATTTACACTAATCATACGGCTAAAAAGTCGTATGATTAGTGCAATTTTTATATAAATTATTAAATGATATAGATCTAGTGTTAATGTTTAACATAGACTCGATGTTGTAATACAGCCCTAGATCAATTGCGCTATTGCAGTATCGCGTGGGCCATCAACCAATCATTGAAGTATTAGTTCACGTGGGTGTTAAATGCTAATGATTCAGCTCAAGGACTCCCAGCTCCTATGACAGTTGTACAATGAAACTTGAGAAAGTTACTCAAAAGACATATCCTTACAATGAGCTTTATGCATCATAATTTGTTGACGGAATTTTTTAGTAGATATGTCTTTAGTTTTCCTTTCTAAATAATATCTAATATATTATTCCATAGGATAGGGATGGCGAATCTTTGCATATCAACGTGCCATTTTTATAAAGAAATTTTTAATGAGATTAAAGATGTGCCAACAAATGATTTTGACTTAATGAATATTTGGAAAATAATAAATACTATCTACTCGAAACTCTTTAGATTTTTATTATATTTATTGGATAGTATTTGGTATTTCTTGACATGCTTATAATATTGTATTCCGTGTCACTGGTTGGCCATCCCTGCCATAAAACTACTTATATATAAAAAAAAACAAAAGGTATTGCCTAAATGTTATAGAGTCGAAAATTCATAAAAAATAACTTGCTACACAAAAATCAGTATCATACCCGTAATACTTAAATACCAATGTGTATATGATATAATTAAAGAATAGTATTATTCGTGTAATAGAAATATGAAGAAACACGTAAATCTAGGCGATGCATAAATGTCTGTAATTTTCTCATGAAAATGATTGATTTACTAGTCGACACTAATAAAAGTGTCGACTCTATTGTAAATTATCCGTGAAAATGTAAATTTGTGTCCTCGACATTTCAGAATAGTCATTGTTTTAAACTTAAAATCTTAGTAGGTCGTAATAGAATGTAAGATATTACTTGTTTTCCTAAAAATAATTTGTAAAGATTATGACATTTTTGAACTGTATGTCCTATTTGGGAAGCTCCGCTTTTCTTAGGCTTCTAATTTTTCGCTAACCAAGAATCTCACGGCTTCGATACCCACCTTTTTTAACTTTTCTTCAATGTTATCTAGTTCTGGTTAATTGTTATATGTGTAGGAGAAATATTTAAATACTTTTTGAATGACGAATTTTGAACCACGATGTCCAAAAAGTCGTTATGGTCATAATTTTATTCAAAATTAATAAGCTGACAAAACATTAAATAATAATTGTTATCGTATAGCGAAGATCATAATGAGCCTCGTGCTAGTCAGTCGATGACTAAGAACAACCAATGAAGTAATTGAAAACAAAATTGACTAAAAACCTTTCATTTTTTACATACACATTGACATTTACATACTCCGCTTTACGTACAAACAATTTAGATAATGTGTAATGATTAAAACAATTTGAATATTGTCTTCCGCTCGTAGCAAGGTCGACTTTCAAATGTTTTTCGTATAAAATTTTACGTTGTCTAGGTTTCATCCTTGGTCTTATATCTGCCTAGCTTCAGTATAAATAAAATCCTAATGAAATGCATGTAAACGTATTTAATACTATTATTTGCTTTGATGGGATTGCTGGTCCGTGTATGTACGTAAGACGTTCATGGATTGTGAGTCGACTAACTTTAATATTTCTTTCTATCACGCTTTAAATACTTTCATTTAGAATGAACAAACAATGCAGTCAAACGGTGGATGTTAATATTGTGTTACTGCCATTGCCATAACGAAAAGATTATGAATAAGTAGTTCGAATATTTTAGTTTAATGTGATGAAGTTGCCCCGTCGCTAGGTCCACGTGCTAAGACATATTTCTATGATTATTTTAGCGTGACGTCGCGACCTTTAATGAAATCGGGTGCTAGCAATCTCGAAAACTGGGTAAGATATGCAGGTTTTAGAAACAAATAAAGATTGTAATAATTGCAATATACATTTCCAATGACGTCTAAGCGATCTTGATCTTCGTCATCACTGACGCTGCGTTCATAATCAGAGTTATTCCAAAATCTATTTCGGTTCGACGCCTCACCCACACCACTCCCTGCGCTGAGTTCGCGACTGGCGCTGGAGGTGAATAGCGAAATTGTATTTTAATAAAACAATGACAGTTTGAGATGAAGCGCAATGTGAGTACCCTTTTATTGTTTTGATGTTGGTAACGGTCGTCAATACTGCCAACTTTGCAACTCACTTGTTATATGCTTGTGGGAATATTTTTGTGACAGGTATTGTATTTTGTCTGCAATGTATATTTTAAGATTTTGATTATTTTTAGAAAAGTTGAGTGATTAATATTTTTTCTTTATTTACGTATGAAACATGTGCTATAATTAGAATGTTATATTAATTTTAATTCTAGAAAATTGTCTGAACACCTACAAAATAATTTTTTACAGTACTTTTTTCAATAATTGATGTTAAAGTCCTCACTTTTTATTTATCACCACGACTCTGGTTTATGCGCTTTAAGTTTAGTACTAGAGATTATAGGTTTTCGTCACTGGTAAATAATTACAAAAAAAAAAAACATTTTATTTGGGCAGGTCACATAAAGTTGATAATTTTCTTATCGATAAAAAATAATTAGATACATTATTGTCTTAATATGTACCGTAATTCCCTACGCACATCAGTTGAACTGATAGTAAATGAATGTTGGACCTTTTGTAAATTATTTTATAATATTGATGTTTATATATTATTGTGTAATAAGAATATTTTTGGTATGTGGGACTTAGACTGTCGGCCGGCCCTCCTACGTAAACACTTGCCCCAGTTACATTGTTTATAATTCACAGATTAACCCTGAAACATTTACTCTGGATTAACTAGCGAATGTACTTATATGTTCGTCGCGCCTTCAAAGCAGTATCGCGGTTTTCAAAGTCTTTTTGTAAAGAAACATCCGCCCGGATTTCGAATCACCAATTGTAAAGGTCATGAATCGCAGTAAAGCACATTTAACATCAGTTTGTTAACCTCGATAAGTGACAACAAATAAGTTGATGGTAGATTTCCCATTTACATCAGGATCCACTGTTAGTGTACTTTTTGTCAATGTCCATTGACTAACTTTATTAGTATACTAGTCTTGTTATGTAGAATTTAAACGTTCTATCTTTAAAGTCTTGAAGGTAACGTAGATTTTTGTATATCTAAAGAGTTAGAAGTACTTACTAGAATTGTAAGGCTTGGCACATGAATCAATTACATATGTGCCAAAATATATATGAATGGCATGTCAAATACATTCCAATATAACTGTATACATATAATATATTAACTATAAGTTTTATTTTTTACAAAATGTCAAAATGATTCTTTCCGAAGAGTTCAAAGCAACCCATGATATAATAGTATAGCAATGTAACTGCGTCAGTGGCGAAGTAAGCCTGCTTTCGTCTGTAAAATTATCGATAGTCCAAGCAAAGCATTTAGCTCCAGAGTTAAGTAACAAAATGACGTATTTAGGTGAATAACTGGTTTATACATAACTTAGGTAATAACTCTTGGTTATATTAAGAAAATGTTTGTGGAATTCCGTTTAAAAACGAAATAGTGTTCGCTCGGGGATCAATTGTCGATGTCGATCGAAAAATGGAGGAAAACGTAACACGAATTTGTATATTTCTAACTTATTTTATAATAAACATTTTCACAAATTCTATATTGGTAATGTTGTGTCAAGAAACCTTTTTTCTATAAGTTTTTGTGAGTAGTTAATAAAAAAATCAACTCGGATTCAAAACAATAGAAAAAGGGTACTAATCTATTTCATCTTTGATATGTGTGTAAGTGACACCTTAGTAGGCTTTCTTATTTGTAAAAGTTGTTAGTTCATATAAATCTACTTAACGATTTTCTCTGAATACGAATACCCTTTACTCGGAGAAAGCAGCTACTATTTATCAAGTAGATTTAAAAAAAGAATAATGACTACAATTGCATTCAAAAGTGTCAGACTGATTTTTCAGACTAGTTAAGAAATAATTTTACCCAAAAAATCGTACTTTACAGAATGATCGTACATCTTAGAGTAAAACCTTATTTATTTTAAATAGTAATTATGTATCACGACTAAAAAGTCAACCATCAATTTCTGGGTAAAATCTTTATACATACATCATCCCTCTTCTTCTAAATAACCGTGAATGGTTCAAATATTATATTGTGTAAAGTTTTGGGAAGAAACAACTTAACATAACGTATTTAATGAGATCTTATATGGTTTTCTCAGTCTTGAAAGGCGTCACAAAAACGATTAAACCACTGTGCTAAAGATCAGATGTAGGTTATTGATCTTCGTTTAAAGGCATATTAAATATAATATCGGTAATAACGTTGAATGATCCTCTTCCTTGTACCATGAATAGGACAATTATGTTGCCTCATCAGAGTTGTATTTCTGGACCGATCAAAAGTATCGGTCGACGCCCTGCGTTGCAATTTACCGACGGCTGCCAAATGTCGGACAGTACCTGTTGTATGCATATTAATTGTACTGATTTTTATAAATTGTTGGATAAACCAACACGGTGGAATATCTTAGGGTTTAATAATTTTATAGATTTTAGGAATTTTTTTTAATATTTTTCCGATGATAATACTGAATTTTGGTATTTCAAACGTTATTTTAAGATATAGCCATGTCATAGAACCTCAGACTACACACATATGATTTATAATAATGATATAGAATACAAGAAGTCGGCTGCAAAAAATGGCAATACCTAATTTGTTTGGTTTATTTAATTACATTCAAGCAATGGGCTTGAGTGTAATGTATTTGCTTTGATTAGTTCCTTTTTTCGTGTTATTTGTCCGTTTTATTGATTACGTTAAATACTTATTTAGGGATATGGTGTTTCGTACCTAGATTTGAAAATTACATTCTGTTAATTATATTATTCTGTACTCAAGGCTTCTAACAGTATGACTAACTATTATTTGTATTTTGTTCATTACTATTTTGAAATACAAAATGGCAACCTGAGGAAAAAGTAAATATAGTGTTTATAATTTACCGTCAAGTAAACCGTTTGACTTCTAAAAATTATTCTTCTGTTATATATTCTCCTGTGTTATTGAAAAATATACAATTTATGTGAATTACTTCTGGAATCCCTGAAAAAGTCGGCCTTCATAGTTCTTTGTCAATAAAATCGTCACATACCTATTCGTCAACACATAACAAAGCGTATTTTAAAGCGAAAACCAGTCAACTCGGGTGCATCTCGATAAATAACTTATTATTCCATTTCCTTTATAAAAAACTTAAACATCGCAATAAAATTTTAACAATGTAAATGTAGGTTCTGAACCAGTCTCGGAGATGTCGAATTTTTATGGAGGATAATTGTAATTAAGAACATACGAACAACATGCCATTGTGGTGATAACAGATATATTATTGGGAAATGGTAAGTAGTTGAATCAGAATTATCTATGGGCAATTAATAATATTTTTATGTACACTCTTGGGAGTTATTTTAAGACAAAATCTACTATAGCAAAATTTTATATATGTTTTTCTATTCGATCTTATCCGTTCGCGAATTAAGGGGTACTAATGTCAATGATAACTTTATAATTCTTGTGACTTTAAAAAGTGTATTGTTTAGCACCATTTTAGAAATATAAAAAATATAGGCAATATACTACAGCACCTGTGTCTATCTATAGAGCTTCAAGATACTAAATTATTGCTATCAGACAATTTGTACATAAAAATATCGTATGACAATTAAAATATCTAATATATAAAATTCTCGTGTCACAGTTTTCGTTGCCATACTCCTCCGAAACGGCTTGACCGATTTTGATG
>JAOSYY010024604.1:0-10752 GCA_025727935.1 Hebomoia glaucippe | reverse complement strand
TAATTCAAATAATTCAGACTATATTAGTAGTAGAGAGATGTTTATTTATATTGATATTTCTTTTCGGAAATAAAAGATTACCACGAGTCTTAAAATTAAATGCTCGTATAGAACGGCGCTGATGGAGGTTTTTGGTAATTAAATATCAAAAGTATTAATCAAAAAACAGTCGCAATTCTTTATTCTCACGTGGCCAGATGTGCGCAATAGAACAGGGGAAATTTTTTCACCTTTACGACTTCACTTTGTTATCCATAAACGTGTCTAAAACAACGGCAGTACAAATGACGTACTAAGGAACTATGAAGGACGGGTTGTTTTTTCTCTGAAGCCGTACAAAGTTAAATTTGTTTTTGAATTAAGATATTATTTTCCTTATAAAATTTGAGATCAACGTCAATGTACTGTTCGGTAACAATTCTAAATCTCAAATTCTAAAATCGTTACTTAATATTTACCTACACATCAGGATCTGACGTCAAATCTCCAATCAATGGTAATTATACCGTAGACATTTAAAATATCTTAAATGAATTGTATAAAAACTATGTTTAATGAAAAAATATCACCAAAAATCTTACTCGCCCCCAAACTACCTTTACCACATAAATGCCGAATTTTTTTGATCTATCTGAACAATAAAAATACTACAATTTAGATGTTAGATTACTATTTATCAATTAAAACTAAAAATCAGAAAATGTGGTACCGTAGTATTCCATATATTTTCCTTAATATGTATGTATTAAAATCGAACTTGTATGATTGTAGCTCGAACTAAACTAAAACAACAAACAATAAAAACCGGTATATTTCAGGTTTTCGCTAAGGTTTTCGAACTGAATGAATATAACAAAGCGTTATTATTACATAGTAGTTTTTCCGCGGGCTTCGCTCCTGTTCTTATCCACTTTTAGTTTTCTATTATATTAGTTTTTATTAAATAAATAGAATATATAGTTACTTAGTCATTAGTGATTTATGTATAGATTGACAAATTAATAATAGATATGTACAAAGAGAACGTTTATTCTCAATTTAGATGTCTTTTACTTACCTGAAAAAAAATCTAAAACTTTCGCCTGTTTTTTATAAGTTAGTCAACCTCATTAAGTACTAATTATTTTTTTTTAATAACTCTTTGTATTAATTTATCACGTTAATAAAACATGATTTTTGAACTAAAACTATGGAAATCAAAATGCGGTGTGTAATTTACCAAAGAAAAAGGTAAAGCCCCGAACCGTAATATGTAAATTCGATTGTAATGACGTCTTACATTCCTTCTGATCTGTTCTTGGAGTGATAATTACGTTATTTTCAACATAACCGGACTATTATTAAGTATATGACTAATGTATTACAGAAAAATCGATTTAGGAACATTGTATATACAAATCGCTGTGAAGTAATACGTAACAATGTGATGTTAAATTGCCATATTACTTTAATACTCGTTCCAACGTGTATATATAAAGGTGATGAAATAAATGTAGCTTCAGTTACTCCCGTCGTTGGTTTTTCAGGCTGTCGCAATCTCAAAAAGCCAAAAAACCAAAGTGAACACATGGACAAAAAGGTTATTTTTGTTCTAAGCATTGTATACTATACGGCTACCTAAATTATTACATACTATTTCTCTTATATATTTATTTTCTCAACTAGGTTTTTTATAAAATAGATAGAAAAGTAAAATACAAAAATAAAAATAGTATAAAAAATCTAATCTGGAAAACCGCCAGCAGCGGAGCTTGGCCTAAGCTACCGATGGTTAGGGCCGCAGAGAAAGAAACCTGACAATGCGCGCTGTGTCCAGGAGTACTGCCTTTTGCATCTGTCCCTTCATCCAACTATCTAGCGAGAGACTTTTGCGATTACATACTATTATTATTAAAGCTTTTAAGGGAAATATAGAATGATAAGTGTATAATTAATAATCTCGGAGCTGATTTAATACATAGAGCGAGTATATATACTTGTATTAGCAAACAAATATTTTATTATATTATGTAAACGCACATTTTGTATTTCATCTCTAGTGATTGTCATTCCATAGTTCTAACATTAAAAGTAACAATTATCTTGATATAATAGAGCATCGCGTAATAATGCGGGTTCTATACTATGCATGAAATCGGTTTCTCTTCAAATTATTACGACATTTTTACATACATCAAATGTATGTTCTCATAAATATTCAGCGACCATCATCCAAATTACGTAGAACTAGCTTTCAGAATACTATAGGCTATACTGAGGTCATGTTAAAACAGCTAACAAATCAATTAAACTTTCTATACTCTCGCATACTTCATGAGGTTTAAGACAAATCGAAATCGTAAAATATTCATATCTTTTTAACTATTTGTGTAAAGGGACAACTTTTGGAACAGGTTTTAATTTTAATTACCGTTTCAGTATTCGGCTGATCTAATTACTGTTCTTTTTTAAATCAATAAGAACATGTCGCTATTCTGTGTTATTATAATTAAAAATATTCATGATACTAATTAGATCAGTTACTTTTTATACAAATAACATACTCAAACCAGATCATGTCTATCAAGTAAGACATTGACTGCTCTCTCTGACTAATGTTTGAGCTTATTGAATTTTTGATCTTCTAATATAATATTTATATAATTTTAAACACAAGTCAAGCGTAATTGACTTAACGCATGGGAAACACAGACAAAGTAAAATATCAAGGATTGTTTGTAATTTAGAATATTATATTAATTGCATTAAATTTTTTGTGGATTCTTAAGAAACTACGTACTTGTTAGATGAAACAAGAATCTCCGATGGTCATCCTTGTGACGCGGGAACTATTGTTCGTTTTACGACTCATACATGTATTATTGCAAGAATTTTATAGTGTATTTATCATATAAAATGTAATTGTCAGTATTGGTTTGTGTCGTGGACTATGGTACATAGGTTTCTCTGATCATTTTAAAGCTTTGTATATTTTCTAATACCTAACTACAGAAGTTTATTGGATGACACTTAAATTTCTATTGTTCATGTTTTTATATAGGGGTGCTCTTTTCATATTGGTGATGCTCTCATTTAGTTGACTTATAAATAAAACATACAAACACAAAAAATATCACAGAAATCTTTAGAACTGGTAAGAATCAAACATGGAACCCATTGATGTAATATCTGTTGTGGCTAGTTTTGTATTCAAAGTGAAATCTAATATCAATCTTATTTATAACTTAAGTTTATCGCAAAACTAATAGGATACAAGAAATACAAAATTTCGATTTCTAATATAATCTGTATCTATTAGTATATATTATGACGCCATTTACAATTTATAATATCGAACGGGAAGCTATTAATTATTATATAATGATGAACCAATTATTTTTTCCATTATGTACAACCATAAATAATGTGAAGAATAGTTTTATCATAAATCGCAAGACTTGTAAATTAAAACATTCGTTAAGTATACATGTAGTATTACAAGTCACGTTGGTATTAAAAAAATATTTATTACTTAAAAACGTACCTTAGGTGTTGTTGTTTCTAATACGATAAATAAAATACATACAAAGTTAACAACTATAAATATAAATCTACCAATACTTTCAGTTTGACAAATCATCATAACACATTTTTTTAGATTAATTGACGATACTATGCATAATAGCGTTCTTACTTTACTACTGTTAAAGTGTTTCAGTAGCAATTCATTCAATAAACTATATGTTGCAAAATAATAATGCAATTCAAATGGATATCAACTAGACTAGACCGGTTAGAATAGTTACTTTTTATAATATAATACTTACGTTTATATAAATATGCGGTAAATCATAAAATTAAATCGAACACTTGATTAGTTTATATTCAATCCATTACCGATTCGGAATAGTTAAGGTTAAGTGTCAAACTATCGCAATGGCCTTGTGGCTGTAGATTGTCTACTTCTTTCCTTATTAATACCTTCACTACACACATCAATTTAGAATTTTTATTTAAACACAACCGTCTTACAACACGCCCGACGGACCAGTTCGTTCACCGCTAAATACACCTTACGCGGAACCCAAGGGTTGAGGTTGTACAACTCGCTTGATTTAATTTGTTAATAATAAATATTCCTAATTTCTATAAGCATGTTATTTGTATGTCTGGTAATTTAGTCATGAAGTGCTGTAAAACAATGATTCGTTTCAGATTTTGAAAGTATGTGGGTATATAGATAACTGCCTTATACGAGATCTCAGTCATATGGTTGTGGTGTCACCTGACTCCAAGAGAGGATTGTTTGTATCGTCATAAAAATACGGTAAAATTTAAATACTGGATATTGTCAAACTGCATTTTTTTAACTTAACTCATAATAGAACTTCGTAATTTATATTATTAATGTATATTACTCGTCCTAATGATGTAAACAGAGGTAGCAGTTAAATTCTGGATTGATTGTGGATTAAATGTTTTTGAGACAATCCTGAGTGACAAAGTTTTGGATAAATAAGTCGACCCTTATGTATTTTAAAGGAAGTTTAACGTATTAAAGAAATAAATTTCCGTTTCCTTCATAAACCGCGGGGTACATCTGAACTTTTTCGTTAGATATATTATAACTTTAAAACATAAAAGATCCATGATAATCTCAAAAAAACAAAAGCTTGTTAATTTCAATACCCGGCTTTGCCAGTGGCCACTCTGGGCAAGAGACTAGGGTCCCGCAATTGATAAAGGCCCCTCGTTTCTCTTCAAAAATGTACACAAAATGTCTTTGACATCATTTAGCGTTAACTTTCTTTGTCCACTCTTACGAAATATTGATCCATCAAAGTCGTGGAGGTGCCATTATCCTCATATGCTCAGGGCCTCCAATAGGTCAAAAGCGGTTCTGCTTATTTGAGTGCGTTCTATGACTAGGGTATAATCGTCCCTCCATATATGATAACGTACATTTAATTTAAACGGTCATCTACTTTTGTTTGCTGTTCGTAGATGTATTTTAGAAGTGTAAATTAAAATTTAACACTGAAATTTTACCTGTTGCATGTTTAGACTTAATTTCTAAAATGCTATGCATTGAATCTTTAATATTATCAGTGTAGAATTTTAGTCTTTTTATTTGATATTAAAAAATATTTTTCAAGGCTTAGCTCTGCTACCCAGGAATTTAATTAATAGTTGTTTTACAAAAATTCGACAAGGTATAAAATATAATTAGTATCACGTAATCCTGCACGCAAAAAAGAAACAATAGATATGGTAAAGCTTAACGTAGATTACTGGTTTTTATGTAAATGGAAAATTTTAATGTACAAGTATTGTCATCGTCAATATTGATATAACAAAAATTATGTAATTATAAAAAAACTTTAATACGAATATAATCACGGAACTTAATCTATACATCTCGTATCTCTATATATATAAGTATATTGAACTGTCTGTTTGTAATATTTAATATTCCAGTCGTTTTCTCTATATATTATATGAAAGTATATACGGTATTTAAAACGATACATTTTTTGTTTAAATGTCTTATTATGTTTGTTCCATCTCATATCTGAATTTCGATGAGAAATTTTGATTTTGAAGTTTGATGACCACTGAAAAATGCTTTGTTTATAGTTTCATACTTTTGCTAACTCTATACGTTTTCTAGATCAATGTTATTTTATAACAATTTTAATAAAATAATCATTTAGTAGAATTTTATACGTTCCAGGATTTTAATTATTTTTACTAAGACAATCCAGAAATCTATAAATTCAAATCAAAATGAACATACAAATAATTCACGACTTTACCAATTATGGACTTGTTTTTTTTTTCTGTTCTTGGTTTAATCTAAATATAGTAAGAATTGATGAAACGTTAGGCTAACCTTTACTTTGAATGTGAATGGTCTTATTACAGCTAATAATATTTTACTTATTTATGATATAATACTGCAATCAGTACTGTAGACTTATATTCTTTGTATTAAAGGTCAGGAATAAAATACCAGGGATTAGTAATATCTTAGAAATTACCTATAAATAGTAAATAAAATTGCCTATTTTAATCTAGTCTTTTTTATGATGGATCGTTGAATTTAATGAAAAACGTGTTAAAAAATATATGTTCCATTCTCCGTGAATTTTGGAGATTGAATTTTTCACACTCTTTCAATACAGTTAACAATGGGTACCGCATCGTTTTTTTGTTATTTTCATCCCCTACCTTGGTTACGAATATGGGTCAAAATCACCTAGGCGACGAATTTGAAAAAGTGTATTTTTGTAAAAATATTTTTTCTTAGCAAAAATCTTATAATGTCTATTATACAACAGGTTCCGCAAAATATTCACATCTAAGATATTTACTAGTAATTTCATAATAGGCGGGTTGTGTTATAATATAATCTAGAGTACCACAAGTAATTTATGAACATTTTTGCTAAAATTAGTAAATTTTATTTATGAAACGCCATTAATTTTTTGTTTAATAACAATTATTGTTATTAAATAAAAAAATAATTAAGTTGTTCATTATTTTTCTTAGTATTATTTTATTAATAACTGTAATATTTATGGAAATAATCTTACCTTTGATTTTCCTATGAAGTTAAATATTAATATATTTTAAGTAGTATTTATTTTTTTATAAACATTAGCTTAAAAAATATTATAGTGTTTAGTTAAAATTAACTAAACTTAATAGCTAAACAAGATTGTGCTATAACAAGGATTTATTGGGTAAAATACTAGTAACTTGGAACCAGATATAAATATAAAAAAGTTTAAAGATGAGTCACACTTTTTAGGAGTTAACTCTTACATTTAAATTAACAACATATTTAATTTCATATAACTTAATTGCATAAAATGAAGTAAATAATATACAATGAAATAAAGTAGTCATTCGCTTCAAGATTTTCCTAACGATTACTTTGTAAATAGCTACTTAGTAATAATAAATTATAATTATGCAATGCCAATAGCTTGTATTTTACCAGTATATACACACCAGTCTATGTTCATGCTACTAGCCTACGTTAAGTAAATCCTTTTATTTCGTGAAAATATCGGAGGCTATTAAACTTCCATAAAGCAATTAAATTTTTAATCACATCACTTTTATGATACCAAATTATAATATTATACTATTTAATATACATCAGGTTCTTTTCTATATGACAATTTAGTTAAAGTAAAGATTTGATTACATTATTTATGGTATTTACAAGTGTATCTTGACCAGAGTCAAACATAGTACTTCTATTAAGTCAAAGATTTAAAAAGAATTACAAATGGATACTCCGAATTCCACGAATATTATAAGTTTTAAGAACAAATAGTAATAAAGTAAACAGTTATATACGTCTTACCTCTCATTAAATATTTGAGAATCTTACAATATTTGTTTAAAAATGACGAAGAAAAGTCTTCTATAATATTTATCGTCATTGATGATTTTGTGAAACGACTGCCTCATTCATCATCTACTTTTATATTCAAACTAGATTATGCGAGCGACTTCGTTTGGATTCATGACAATTTTGTCAACCACTTTAAGCGGTTTCCCGTATTCCTTTTAGGTAATTTATTTTCATACACGCGGTTTCTACTGACTTATTATATGTATAGATATATAAACATTTGTTATTATTAATAAACACAGCTATTCTATAATTAGAACATATACGCTTTCCAAAGGGAATAATGACGTTATAACTTATAACGCTTGTAACCTTAAGAAACAAGATATGACGCTTCAACAAATACAAAAAATGTCTGCTTAATATGGTAAAGAAACAAGCTAATTATAACACTCAACTTGTTCACGAAGTACTTGAGAATATGTCGTTTATTAAAATTCTTTGCAATGATTTTTCAATAGTTTCATAGTGATTAATAAAAATATGATTATTGTTTTAATTTTCTATATAAAAGCTATGAATCGGTGATGTTATTGATGGTATAAATTATATCAAACAAAAAATTTATCGTGAGAATAGAAGGGTGTTTATTAAACTCTGAAGTTTTAAGTAGAAATACATTATTAAGGTAGCAATTGCTTTCCTGTCTTCGTGACTACATGGGTAACCTTTAAATCTGCCTTTTAAAACATACTTTATTCAAGTTGTTTGGTAATATTCAAGATTGCCATTAAAAGTTGTTTTTTTATTTATTTTATAATAGAAATACTAAGAGTTCTTATATGATAAAAATATGTATTTTTATTAGATATATTATTGATTACGTGTGACCGACATGGGTAAGGTTCAATTAAATTAATAGTTTAAATGTGTGTACACGGCTTCTTTTGCAAAAGTTGACCTGTTAGTTAAAAAGTTTTAAACGAAATATTTATTAACATACAGTGGTTATACTATTTCTTTTTAATTTTCATAAATAATAATTAGTAACATCCTTCAAAGACTCATTAAGGAAGCATAGAATTGAGGTTAAGGTTAGTTTTATACTCAGTTCAGAGTTATTATCACATATTTGAACATACATTTTTATGATTTAATTAGTGCTAACGCAAATAAAACGTGTCAAATAAAATGTTAAATCTATTGATATGCCTAAACGCATAGTAATATATAAATATATAAATTTCTTATACTTATAGACTCGTAAAATTAGCAGTTTGACCCGCGTTAATCTAATGTATCTAACTAGATATTTTTTAAGGCCAGAAACGTCTCACAAATTGCTAGTAAAACTGTCTGGCAGAATGTTATGTAGTTTTGTGATTTTATATTGAATCCTAATTATTATTTTTATAAATAAAAGATGCCCTGTAACATCACCTAACGATCAATGTAGGTTGATGTAAAAACGGCTCAACCGTTTCTGAAGTAAACCTGAAGAAGAACATAGAAAAAATTTCTAAGCACAAAATAGATGTCTGTGAGAAAAACACACATTTTAGTTTGAAATAATATTTAATAATGCATTTTTATCTTTATGTACATGTTTGCACATGAAGTTATTGTTATGTTTTTTCATGAATACGACATTGTATCATGTATAGTCTACTTGATTAACTTGACTTCTCCGAATCCTTGTCTGTTTTTTTCAATAACATTTAAGATATGACGAAACGTAATTTGTTTATAAACTGGTCGGTACGCAATTCGACACACCTCGTGATCTTAAATCGTACCCACCTACGAATGCCTATTTAGTGAAGCATGAAAAAACTTTAATTTGACTCTCGAAATAATAATTTCAAAATATAAAATTATTATGTTGTTTAAATTGAAACTACAAGTTTTAGAGCTTAAGTTACGAAATTCAACAATTCGGTTTTTAATAGGCAGTCTTTTTTAAAAAAAATCTATTAAATTTTATTTGTTATCATACTAGATGTTATACATTGTAGTAAATTTTATAAAATATATAATAAAAACGTGCAATACCTATACATACATCATTTTAGTTTAAAAATACGTGTCCAATATTGTTATAACAGGTGTAGGAATTACGTTCTAAAAGCAAGGTTAATCTATTCTATCAAAGTCGACTGTTTCATGTTTCTTAAAACACCCATGTTACTGTATAGTCGGTAGCTAGCAACATACCGAACCCGTTGGATTAGGTTTTATTGGCATTGCAGTTTTTCAGAATTAAGAAGTATCTCCATTTACTAGTGTAAAAATACATTTAGTACTGAATAAATAGGTGAAAATTGAAAATAACTGAAACTACCTAGGATAGAAAATATAATTTAAGTTATTCTTTGGTAGGTTTCGTCTATAAAACTTAGTACTAATTGGGTTCACCTGTTCAAACATCTAAACAAACCAACAAAAACCAAACTTCATAATAGCTTTTTTCTGACATGGATACTTTATAATAGCTATATGAAATTAATATTGATTGTCTCATCTAGGTTTTAAAGTGTCAATCTCTGCGACTCCTTTTAATCATTTTATAGAATATTTTTTTTTATTATATTACAAGAAAGATTAATATTTTACTGGCAGTATCCTACACGTTCACGAATTTCTACTCCAAAATTATTTTCAGAAAAAGAAATATCTAGCGTCTCTCTACCAAAATTCATCAATAATGTGCCAGACATTTAAATGGAAAAGCATTACAAACCATCTCATTTTCATAAAAATCACAATTTAACCAGAGTAAATCTTCACTCTCTACGCTAAATTGTTTACGGTTTATTTGTTTTTATTTTAAGTTCAGACGTATTTGAAAAAAACAACAATGGCATGTTCTTGTAGATCAAAATTTGTCTTTTATGTAACTTTATTTAAACCTAAAAGTTGCCACATATCAGTAAGATAACATACCGAGTTGTAAATTTAATACTACAATAAATGTATTTGTAAATTATCGATTACTTTAATATTGTCATAATTACGTATCTACAATGTATGTCACATATAAGGGAGATAAATATGTAGTTTATTATTGAATCTGTGTAATAGGTTTTTATCTTTTGTTAATAGGATGAAACCGGAAGACTCATGAGGAGAAATATTGTACGTTACGCTATACTAGCATACGTAATTACACTTCAAAGAGTATCATTACGAGTGAAGAGGCGTTTTCCAACTTGGCAACATGTCGTCGATTCTGGTGAGCTTACACTATTATTATTAAACACTGTTCTTCGCTGAGTTCCAAATTTCTCCCTTATAAAATTGTACACAATAAAATACTGTAATCAATACAATATTATTGGAACGAAGTTCCTTATCGCGCGTTGTGAAAGGGGGCTAGACGGAAAAAATTCTTACGAAAAGTTGTC
>JAOSYY010024602.1:0-12843 GCA_025727935.1 Hebomoia glaucippe | reverse complement strand
ATGTGATCAAGCGTGACAAGGGGGTCGGGGGGTTAAAATATTGCGAATAAACGTGTGACGTAATATGTGGACGACCCTCTATCACTCGTCTTCGTTTTCGGGGAACAATCCCCAAACACCCGGTATAGATTTTTTTTTAAAAGTATCTTGACTTGACTCATTCGAAGAAATTCGAATTGACAAATATCAATAATTATTCTATGCCTGCTGTCGATCTATTTATGTTTATTTCGAGCATTCACACATTCAAGTCGAAGCTTTCCATTTACGAAAGATGATACGTCACCCAGACTGAATATATAAATTACAGCAAACTTCGTTTTGCCACATAAATATATTACGATTATCTTGAAAATATATTATAGCCTTCCTCCAACATGTACTATCCAATACTGAAATATTTTTTCAAACCGCACGAGCGCTTCCTGAGATTAGCGAGTTCAAACACACAAAGAAACAAACTCTTCAGCTTTATAATATTAGTGTTGATTCGGAAATGCCAGTGTTCTTGACGCTTGTCTGTCAATCTGAGGCGCAACAGAAACCCTAATTCGACGGTCCCTTGATTCGCAATTTCTTTAACCGACCGCTACACTACGATCTTAAATATAATGGTATATATTCAGGATTTGAAATTGCAACCAAAACCATATTGAACCTGATGTCAACATATAATAAAGTTGATTCGTAGGAAGCGTGTACTAGTTGATATAATGCCAGTAGACCACTAACAGAATGAAAATAAAAACAATAGGATTGTAAAAATTTGCATTCGCGTGACCGTCCTCCACATTGCGCAGTGATAGCCTTTTGATAGTGTAAACGCAATGTCACTCATGTTTATATGTCAACATATAACATACATAGCTACATTCGAGAGATACCCCGGAGAAATTTCGAATAAGTAAAACGCAGGTATTTCGAGTAATAAATGTGGTGGGAGGAACACCTAATAATTTTTAACCACCGTTCACAGATGGAAAAGTCGAGAAGAGTTTCGATTTTAGGCCTAAAGGTTGACAACGCGGCCTCTATATCTACTGATCTTGGAGGTGTCCATGGGAGACAGGAATCGCTTACTATAAGTGAACTGTATGCTCGTTAGCCTTCCTATCGTATAAAAATAAAGGCTCTTCTTGACCTTTATATACAGAAAAGATATATATATATACATATATATATATAATGTGTTGGCTTCAGGGAAATCTAATATTGCATTATAGGCTAATAATAAATGATTTAATCAGCAATTTCTGGGAACACAATAATAACGTATTAATTATAAAACTGATGGCTAGAAACAAATTCTCGAGTCTCGAGGTGTGGGACGGACACAGATCGATACGTTGTTTACTTTATTTCACATCCTGCGCATGCGACTGAGTAATACAGATGGGGTTTGATCACCAGGTAGATCAGGATATAAGATTGAAGCCAGTTGTGTGGATAATATTGCAATGGTGGGCAATAGATACTCTGGGTATTACAGGAACGGTGCCCAAAGGCAGCCTCGCCACGCTACTGTGACCCGTTGGTCAGCATTTTTTAACCGGTCGGGCACAAGTTCAACGTCACCGAGGCCGACGAACCCACTTGACCGTATTACGGTACTTAGGATCACGTAAGGACGATTACTCTTACTTTTGACTTTACGGAAAGGTCATACGTATGCAGTTGCACACGGGAACTCCCATCGCCTTCAAACCTTTTTAAATAAAAACGAACCGCTAAACTTGAATTCCAAGATTATGTATGTACCTATAATATAAATTGTGTTCTCTCCAATAATATAGTTGAAAACCTTCTCCCAGGTAGAATGGCTGTACGTCGAAAGAGGTTTCACTTTCAAATAATTTAATTTGTTTTCTTGTGAATATTAATTTCAAGGCATTAGCGAGTATTGCATACGCCATATGCAACGCCTGAAACACCCCAATTATTTATATAAAGATTTAATTTTATTTTTTTGAAAGTAAAATACAAAAATAAAAATAGTATAAAAAACCTAATCTGGAAGACTACCAGCAGCGGAGTTTGGCCTAATCTCCCAATAGTTAGGGCCGCAGAGAGAGAAACCTTCTGACAATACGAACTGTGTCTAGGAGTACCTACTGCCTTTTGCATCTGTCCCTTGATCCAACTATCTAGCGAGACTTTTTAGATGTTGACCAAGACTCTTCGCTATAAGACCGTTCACGCTAACTACTATAGGGACAACGATTGTTGAACTTATTCTTATAGGAACAATATCCGTACTTTTGTATGAAATTTCTGTTACTTTGTGATATTGATATTTTAAGGTATTAATGCAAAAAGTGCTTATTATCAACGCACGCTATTGCTTTAGGTATTAAAATTATTTGTCACAGGTTGTTTTTAAAAATCTTTGTTCGCTTCCTAGTGACAAACTGTAGGTAAATTGTGGTCTATGAACTAAATGCTTATCACGCGGCAGTTGTCCCAATTTTCGTTCGACATGACTATATCAATAAATGTGAAAGTGTTGAATTTGTTTGTCCTTCGATACCTCCTCTTGCCGCGGTTGGCTAATATCAACCAGTGTGCGGTTTTGGATTTCATTTATAGACTTACAGTCGTCGAACAATCAGTATATTACATTCTGTTTAGCAATATTTATTTTCAACAAATACACATGTCGCATATTTATTTTGGTTCATTTTAGTTTCATATAACATTCTAGACTTAGATTTATATAATCATTGATGAAAGAAATTAATACTTTTTATTTAAAAAATGTTTGTAAAACTGATCTAAGTACCTTGTTTCTTTTTTACGTACTATAATACGTGTAGCAGAAACTATGTACCTACCCGTACTTACGAAAATTGTGCGGATTGAGTAGTATTAGACACATCTGTAGAGGACTGCAGAAGGCTTATATTTTTTTTAATTATGAATTTTATTTAGGAAAAATTACACACACCATGTATTTGATACTCACAGGCATATTTAGATAGTTAAACACCACAATAGGTCTGAGTGTTTTTAAAAAAAGAAAAATATAATTCATTTAAGCGAGTTTATAAAGTGAGAGCCGGAATATAACTGACTTGAAACTATCTTATTAGCTATTGATTACATATTTTTTACGGAGCTGTTGCGCAGTGGTCTTATACCACGAAGCTTATCGTATGGGACGTTTGCAGACTAAAAAATAGAAGATGGTCCAACACCGCGGGCGTTTGCTTGCGGGGTCATAACTAGTTACTCTCTTGATTATATTTAGTCTGTGATCAAATTGTCAGTAGATTAATTTTATTTGTCTATAATTTTACTATTTAGCAAAAGTTTAAAACCTACCGGCGTAAGCCAGGTTGGTTTCTATCTTTATACAAATAAAATAATTTAGTACGAAAGGTCAGTTATTTTAAATAATTTAATAAATAGCATAATAATGATATAACTAATTTGGCAGAAAATTGTTATGGTTTTAGAAGTCATTTGTGTATATAATAAATTCATTTAAACATAATTTAAACTAGTTTTTTGTTATCCACTTCTAGTTGCCTGTTGTATTACTTGGGGGTAACTTTTATCTCCTATCACCTATCGTTATTTTACACCTTTGAGACTAAAACTTATGTTATTTTTATTTATCGAATTAACAGTCTAAAACATAATCTTCAAGCTTTTAGCTCTAAAAACAACTTTACTTCCATACAACTTTTCATCCCCCCTTTCAAACCCTAAAACCCCCTTTTGTGCATCAAAATGTAGCGTATGTCTCCTCAGGCTCTAGACTACCTGTGTACTAAATTTCATTTAAATCGGTTCAGTTGTAATGGCGTAAAAGCGCGATAGGTGAACAGATAGTTCCGCATTTATAATATACTACTGACGCGGTGAAATTTGCATAGCCTTAGAAACAGTAAATGAGCACATTTTGGATTACGTTAAGTTCAATTTTATTTATATAAAAAATATATCTTTATGATTAAAAAAAAGTATCCCGTGTCCATCTCCTGGTCATAGGCTCTTTTTTCCATCAATTTTCAGCCAAATTTGTTCGGCCGTTCTTGAGTTATAAATAGTGTAACTAAAACGACTTTCTTTTATATATATACATATTATAGTAAGGATTCGTTATGGTCGAGTTTTAACTCATCGGGCGGCCACTAGTCTGTTTTAATGTAGGCCAATGCATAAGGAAAAGTCAAAATTTAAAATCTCGAATAAGGTCTCTACAATCAATGCGATGTAAAATGCGAACAAATACTGACGTCGCGTAGGCGAAATGGCAAATACGGCATACAATAATGATATTAATCTACGAAATGACAGTTATTAGTAACAATAGAACGAGTTCTAATAACGGTCCAGGATAACGTCGCGGGTACCGGTGGGCCGAGTTGATTGACCCGGCCGTAAACAATCATCTATTATGCAAATGCTATACATCGAGAACTAGTCGACAACCTCTTTAATTCGTTCCATATCAGTTAGCCTCAATGTTTTTCAATATATTCGGAATTTATGTTGATGTTAGGAAGAACTTTCTCACCGCAAAATTTTGCATAACTAGTTCTAATATGTGACAATAAACCGTATGCTAACTGGAACTTTGCTTATCATTAACTTGCTTTCGTCTTAATAGGTTGATTAATTCAACTGTTGTAACTACAGTAACTAGACACTCGTTCGATTTCTAAACACGAGCTAATGCTAAACTGGTCTTTCGAACCCAAGTCCCTTGTACAAATACTTTTCATCATACACTAGCTGAAGCACGCAAATTCGTCTGTGCAAGGTTATAGTGTATCAACCTTAAACGATAGTCATACGTTACTTTAGGCTTTTTATAGAAGGTTTTAAGCGAAACAATTCCGTCAAACATCACTTATGTGTAGATTTCACCGTTTAGACAGCGCACGCAACAGAGACAATCAACAATCCCCGATTGTTCAACAGTTGTCATCGATGCTCTATTCCTAATAATAGTGACGTGATGCTATGTAACGTATGTTTGTATCGATGGATGTGCTATCCTATAGTGAAGCATTTTATTTAATTCAAACCAGCATTTCCTTAGATTACCGCGTTCAAACCAAATAAACAAACTCTCCAACTTTTATTTGTTGAAATTAAATGTCGCGTCGCATACAAATGTTTGTTGGTGTTCATCTAACTAAAGTGTCCAATACAATGTTTCATTGTGGTACAAATATCAAAAATCTCCAATAAGATCTAAAAACCAGTTGACCTCTATACAATTACGTCATCTTTAAAATCATTATGCTTCGATGAGTTCAATAACATTTATTCAATGTCAACACCTTGAAACTATATATATATATATATATATATATATATATATTTTGGAATTTATTTTTCATTCGTTATCTGAAAATTGTAACACCACATAGCTTAAGAGTTGCTGAATAGATTTTTAACATAGTCTCAATAATGTGAAGTTTGTGTCACTTTTACGAAGAACTGAGTAGAACAATCCGTTTTATAAATATACTCGCTGTGCCCGCGACTTCATCGGCGCTCAATAGTTTATATTAATATAGAATAACTAATAAATAGATATTAAGCTAATAAATTCCATTTTTCAAATTAAACTATCCTAATTACATCAGCTATCTGCCAGTGAAAGTCGCCTCAAAATCAGTTCAGATATTTCATATATTAGCCGGTAGACGCGACAAAAATTGTAAAAAAAATATTTTGGTATATGTATGCAAAAAGCGGTTAATTTGATATTACGAGCAGTTACTTAAATTTTCTATATATGCATAAATAATTTCGCTATATAATTATTTTACAGAAACTATAATCATTAGTGCTTATTGACCACAATGTAAGAAGTGACAGGAAAATGGAAAAACATAAATAACAATTCGTGGAAATATTAAAAATTCTCATATTATGGCTGATGAAACTTGACGTTATTACGATAATTGCATTTATTGTAATAACGTAATGTAATGACGTAGCAATTCTTAATGGGGTGGACTAAAACCGTCGATCGACCCATGTTAGTAAACCTTGCATAAAACCTTTAGTATACATTGCCAATATTCAAAGTATAGTACAAAATCATATTAATTTAATAATTTAGTGATAGTATAGTTCCATGTTTTAACAGGTTTTTGAAACAATGTTTCAGTTGAATACAATCTATACTAATATTATACAGCTGAAGAATTTGTAAGTTTGGACGCGCTAATCTCAGAAACCGATCATTCGATTTGAATAATTTTAGTGATGCATAGTACATTTATCGGGAAGGCTACAGGATATAAAAAATAGGAATCCTTACTAAAAGTCCAATAACGTAACCGAAGGTATAGAAATCTATATGAACGCGAGCGAAGTCGCTGTCAGTAGCTAGCGTGAAATAAAACGACTTTAATAATTAATTAATAACTATCATTTGCCCGCGGCTTCACACAATTCATTTGTTTTCTGTTCTATAGCGTATTCGTAATTCCCATCAATTACATTTGCGTAAATTCATTGAACGCAGACACGTGGTTTTTACCAAATTATTATGTATATAGTAGATTAACATATTGTTGGATGTCTTAGTAGCTTTTTTGTAGTAATAATTAAATCTAAGATGTATGTGTAAATACAGTCTTTAAGGAAAATCACCGACCCTGGTGACGTAGTTTGTTGAGTTTTCTCATAGAAGCCATTATCACATACCCTGACAAAACGTTTCGTCGTTAGGTCGAGGCGCCATCCTTACTCCTGAACTACCGCAGACTATTATAATAGTATTATAATAGGAAATTTTTAAAACATGTTCATTTATTTGTATATCTATAACAATTTTATAAACCTGAATAGCTTGGTATTACGCTCTAATCTCGGAATGTCTTGACTCGAATAAAAACGTTCTTTCAGCCTATTTATTAGGGAAGGATACAGGTTACACGACATCACGGTACGATTAATATCAGAGGAGCATAAAAGACGAACGTTGCAAAAACGATTAAAAAATATTCCTTACTTGTCAGCTTGTCAGGTTCCGTAGTAAACGGTTAAAGTGATTTAATAATTGTCTATTAATAAATTTTTCTTCTTAAAAAGTTCAAAAGAAAGCCTTTTCTGTGTACCTTTTAATTTTGACTCCACATTATCTTCAAAATGCCTAACAAATTTGTATATTATTTTATGTAAAGCAGACAAAGCTGCGTGGGTCAACTAGTATGTATATACACGCAGCGTATTTATTTACCAAAGAAATGCAAATATAATACTGTACGTCTGTTTGCGGTGGAAATGGCACGGCACCAGCGAGCATGGTTTTAATGAGAGGATTACTTTGTATTTTGTTTAAACAGTGTTTCATTACTCGTTTGTTTGAGCATTTTATATTAAAAACGAAATTAAAACATGAATGTATAGCTATAAATTAAACTGGTTAGTGTCGCAGATTTCTGCCGTAAGACATTTTATAAAGCTCAAAGTAATCCTTAAAATTGCCACTTGTTTGTCGTTTAAATTAATCTAAGTTTCTGAATAACTAAGGTATCATTTTATACGTGAACCTAATGCGTGTTTAGCGCGTTTGTTTATATCATAGAAATGTAAAGCATAAAACTCACATAGTCGTTAGCAATATCTGTCTCTCACGGATTCATAAGACAAAAAATCATTTTTATTACGAGTATTCGGAAATTCGTAGACATAAGTCGAACACCACTTCACTTAAAGACTGACATCTTAACCGAAAAGGCTATTTTTAAAACGATTTTCATGAATAATACTGATAATATTTTGTCTATAAACTTATCTATATTTATAGATATGGATTAATATCACGATCTAAGATGGCTCCGTTTAAGCGATTATTTTATGAATCCGTTATTTTCTCGGTGAAAACGTGCCTTATCCAAGTTTACGTCGTTCAAAAGAAGCAACAAGTAGTTGGGATTAGGCGGAAGATTATATATTATAAAATCGACTTACTTAGTGCTGTCTCTCATATTGTAACTGGTAGATATGTATTCGCCGTCCGCACTGAAACAAAAATAAAATTAGTATCGTATATTAGTTTTTATACAAATAACTAGATTGCTAAATGTTAAGCAAAGTATAGGGTAAATATAATAATTAGAATATTTCAATACAACTGTCTATATTGATTACTAACGAAAAAAAAAACTAAATACAAATTCGAATATAAGAACATTAGAACAGAACGGCTTTGTTACTTGTCACTCAGGGAGTATGTAGTCCCGAGAGCACGTAGAAAGATTATTAAACCATTATACAAGTGAGGAATATATTACATAGTTTGTACGAATGAATATTATAACTATATACACGTTATATAGCCACCATGTCTTGTAACTTACAGTGACATAAACAATTTAATATCATTGAGTAAAGTTATTTACATAGATGATGCCACTGTATACTTAAGAGCAATTATTTTAGAAATAAAAATAGACAATTTAGTTGCATTTATTCAAATAAAACGAATAAATGCACGAATGTTACAATTGACCGAAGATTTTCTTACAACAACCGCGAACGGATCGGTGTAGCAGAAAATCAATATTATTCTATGTTCCATTTATTTAAATCAATGTTGGACGTCAATCGCCTATTGTTGAAGCATACAACGCGTGTAATCATTTTTCAACTCTTAAATGACGGAATTTAATTTATACTCGTTTCATTTGAAGGATTATGGGGTAACTGTTTTAGCTCGTAGAGACCGGAGTCGATTACTCGCGACTTCCATTAGATTACCGCGGCAACGAAATCATTATCAACTCTAAAACAGTCTATACAGGTGTTTGGGGACTGCTCCCGAAAACGAAGACGGGTGATAGTACTAATGATACCTTTGATGAAGTGACGGAATAAAATTTGATTCTGACTAAAAAAATCATATTTTTAAAACGTTTTATGAACGTTATTTCGCTCGATCATTTTAGACCATCTGTTTTTGTTATCATGCTTCATTACTAGCTCTTTTTTTAGTAAAGTAATGTATTTATTATGAAAGGATAGTTTCAATTAGCTATACTAAAGTGATAGAGCAAAAATAATGCTAATACAATATTTTAAAAATATGTTTTTCTTAATCAAGATCGATTTTTTTCTGTCCCATTATCAAATGTGTCGTTAGTACTATCATCTGTCTTCGTTTTCGGGAGCGGTCCCCGAACACCCTATATATTTTACTTGTATATATAAAAGCTGATGTTTATATATGAGTCAAAAAACTATTTGACCGATCATTATAAAAAATGATTTCTATCCTCTTTTATTGGTAATTACGAGACCTTATTAATAGAGATTATATTTAATCGGTTCTTTACATGTATACATATGTAAAGGACTTCATAGATCAGTATTCCGTATGAGATAATTTATTTAGACACCTGTCATATTAACCTGCCTATTAGGCAAAGCTTACAAATCCAGGTCCCGTGAGATCCCAGTTAAACTGATTCTGTAAGTTCTTTAAAGGTAAGTTATATACATGACACAACCGAAGTTACGCGGGTTACCTTACAATTATATAAACTTTTGTTAGTGTAGAGTAGTATACATAAACAAAGGTTCGAGATAGCCGGTCACTCGGAACCGAACGGCGGATATTGCACACTCAATGCTGCCGTACTGTAAACCTACCGGAAATTAACAATAGGTTACCTCGCAGCCTATAGCCGTCATAAAACATAGATCGTGTCCTAAATCTAACACAATTCGTGTCTATTTATTAGATATAAATTGCAAAATTGAAGTGTGTGTGTAGTATTAAACAAAATATCAGCTACTTTATGAAAGTATATAAGGTGTAGCAGATAAATAATACTTATATAAATTTCTCTCTATGTGTTATTTTTCAGCTCCGTAACGACTGGACTGGTATTGAAAGAACATTGGTAAATAGCTATTATAAGGAGTAACATGTCGTCATTATTATGCGTATTTAAATTCGTACCAAGTGATTAACGTCAAATTAAAAAAATATATTATCTTGTTAAAACTTAGAGGCGGGTAAAAAAATCGAAATATAAAACTACTAGGTATGTCTCAACTCACTACATACGAAGTCGCGCATAACTAGACGTTTCCTACTTTGGTGGTTTTCGCGGAAATCTTATTAGCTCGTTTTATGTTCTTGAATTGTAATTTGAAGAATTAATACTCTGTATGATTAAACGCCATGTCCAGCCCGTGAAGTATAGAGACAAGTTCCACTAAGGCATGTTTATAATATATATTATTTTAAATAAATAAGCAGTACCGAAAATGAGGTGTGTTAGATTAATTTTTGTGCGAAGGTATTTTGGAAATAAATAATATGTATTGTTAATATAGCTATGTCAAGACACATACAAAAAATAGGAGTTTGTCGATACTCTGACTACTTATCTATTGCGATAAAATTAGACAACTGTTTAGTTAATTCATTCTACACTTGTCCCGGTAAAAAGTTATCTAGATTCGATTTCTCCCATACTAGGGCACTGGTTTGACCTAAGATCTACTTTCCCCAGTCATTATGAGCAATTACTAGCGGTCGACGTGCCTAATGCATTTTACAATTTCTACGTAAATGTGGAGAAATTTTAATAGCACCGCGCGGAAATGATGTCAGGATAACTGTATATTATCTATAGCCGAACGATAATCCAACACAGGCATTTCAAGCATTAAATGCGGTGGGTAGGATTTCTAACAAATTATAAGTTCCATCCGGGCCACGTACCACCGCTCATAGATGGAAAGAAAGGTCGTGAAGCGTACCGTGCGTTTCGAAGTTACATTATGAATTTCTGCATGTTCGAAATAAAATAAATAGGTCGGCAGCACATCGTTATTAATTATGTCAGTTGGTTAAACTACCATCAAGTGAACTTCCACTCGTTTGTCGATTAGTAAATATATATATATAAAATAAAACGTTATTCGCAGTAAATTGATTTGAATCAGGATAAAATAAAAAGTTTAGTGCAACGTAAAAAGCTCCATTATATCAGCTTTCAAGCAATAAGCCTCTTCATTTAGGCGATACATCGCCACAGACCAAATACCTCCAATCGCACACAAGTTTTTTGATGTTCCATTAAAAAGACAATTTGCGGTAATAAAAACCTGCCAATATTCCGACGAGGATGGATTGAGCTTCAAAGAAATACAATAACAATATCTGATACACTCCTATATGTATCTATTCAGACACCTCATCGTATACCAATCGATTTCTAACCATACGTACATACGCGTATACATAATTCGTTATGTTATAATAACATAATCCTAGCGAAACGGACACGTGTACGCCACAGAAAATAACACGCAAATAATTATTTGTTACATCATAATTTAATAGTGTATACATGATGTTCTCGGAAATTTAAATATGAATACATGTTTTTAAGAGAATATGAGGGATTGAAGATGGTGTTTTGGACGCTCCATTGATACGAAATGATGCGTGTCATATAACAGGCAATATAGTTGGCAAGAGAGTGTAGGCGGCATCAGGGACTGAATACGAGTAGCTATTGCCGACGAGCTCTTTTGTCTAGCAAAAGACAGACATACATTCACATTGAAGAAGAACTCCGTGGGTATGAACCAAAAAGGACGTGGCTAATTTTCGTAGAAACGAGCGAGGTACATATGAAATATTTTCCTTTGATAACTGGTGCATTTAGTTTTGTTAAATAGAATTGTCTTTACATATAAATAAAATTCAAACATACATAAATAAAAATAAAACTAATAGACTTTTTCTAATCCTTAAGTAAATTTATACTTATCACGGAACCTCAATATATTTTCGTCTATTTGGTCGGGCTAGTCTCTAAAATGCAGAAATGATTTTGACAGGAATTGCATTCTTATACAGTGAATGTTATAAGAAGTAGCTTGATGTAACGTTTGTTTAGTACAGCTCTCGTACCGTGAACACCCTGTATTTAAATACCACAAACTGACACCTCTAGAAGTAATCACGACTATGAACCCTGCCTATGTAACACCTTTGACTTTTATATTGTTTAGAGATGAGCGGACTACACAAATTGCAGTCAGTTTGGTAAGATTGATTGAGGGTTCAAATCACTGTAAATTTTGAAATATCCTGTTACTTTTCGGAGAATATTAAAATTACTCATAACACTCACATTATTATAATCTGTTTAACTCTAAACGATTATTATTCACTAGTTTACTCCCGTAACGTCGCTTGCATTCACAATAATTTGTACATGTATAGAAGAGAAGTTTCTTAAAATGCCAATTACTCTATACTTAACATCAGATTTTAAAAAATAATATATGCTCAGAGATATACATTGATACACAGTTGATTAGTTTTGGAGACCGTGTACTTAGATAGATAAAGTAAAAAAATTAAAACACCCTATTACATATATATTTTTATATACATTTTATTTTTTTATTACAAACGTGGTTTCAATAATCTATTACGCATATGGATATATAGATATCTAATATATAAAATTCTTGTGTCACAATGTTCGTTCCCAAACTGTTCTGAAACGGCTCCACTGATTCTTATAAAATTTTATACGTATACTCAGTAGGTCTGAGAATCGGGTACTATCTATTTTTTATCCCCCTAAATGTTAAGGGTGATCGACTCCAAAATACCCTAAGTCCCCCCATTTTATGATACAGCATATAAAAATACATACAACCCCAAATTCTATATATATCATTTATGTGGCAAAACGACGATTGCTGGGTCAGCTAGTGTATAGATATAAAAGTGATTTTGATATATATATATATATATGATGACCTGGCCACGCGCTGCTGTGGCTAAGGTTTTTGTTATATCAAATTGTAATTAGTAAGCATTATTATTATTGA
>JAOSYY010024601.1:2680-12849 GCA_025727935.1 Hebomoia glaucippe | reverse complement strand
TACTGATCTTGGAGGTGTCCATAGGCGACAGAAATCGTTTAACATAAGTGAACTGTATGCTCGTTTGCCTTCCTATCCCATAAAAAAAGTTATAAATAGTGGAAACTTTCACGACTTCTTTTTTTATACAGGCTGTTTGGGGATTGCTCCCGGAAACGAAGACATCTTTGATCGTGAAAAATCGTTCCTGACTAAAAAAAGACATATTTTAACACCTTTTATCAGTATTATTTACACTCCATCTTGTAGTAGAGCTAAATGAAACGATGATTTCATAAAAAATACATTACTTTACTAAAAAAAAGAACCAGCAATAAAGTATGATAACAAAAACAGCTGAACTAACATGATGGAGCGAAGTAACACTAATAAAACGTATTAATAATATGATTTTCTTTTAGTCAGGATCGACTTTTTTCAGTGCCATCATCAAAGGTGTCATTAGTACTATCACCTGTCCTCGTTTTCGGGAGCACTCCCCAAACATCCTGTTTATATGAAATTGATAGTGACAGTGTATTATTCAAACTTTTGTTTCTTTTAACAGCCATTCTCTTTGTTCACTTTGAATTAAAAGCTAAAGTATTCCAATCAAGAGCGGTTAAACTTCCTTTTATTGTCTTAATTGAAGATATCTCTGTACCTCCGCTTTATTGTTGCAAACATATATCGTTTCCTAATTAAAAGTACTTCAGAATAATCCTCAGCTTTCATTAATAGAGCTTTATCTTTTGAACTTATGGTTTTATACGAGGTTAAATAAATATATCGACAACAATTTAAAAAATTTAGAAACCTTAAAGTGCCAGTTGAAGAATAAATCAACATTATCCTTACTAATATAAATGTGAGTGTAACTGTGTTTTTCTGTTTGTTGCGCTTTCATAATAAAACTACTGAACCGATCTAGAGCCTGAGTACTGAGATGGTCTTGAAAGGAGGGGTGAAAAATAGTATGGGAGTAACGTCATTTTTGAGTTTAAAGCTTGTAATTTATTTTATAGGATGTTGATTATAAATAGAGTGTAAAATAAATTTTGGAATTAGGGGAAGAAAATTTTCGAAACATAATATAAAACTGAAATTGGACGACAAAATCGATGTGAACGCGAATGAAGCCGGTGGCAAAATGTAGCAATATTAACTAGTAAAATTTAATGAATTACCACAGAAACTTTTAAGTGCCTATTAACACCCGGTTATATGTTATATTATTGTTTATAATATAAATATAAAGAGCCTTTATTGTTGAATTTTGTTTGAATTACAAAAAATATGTTTATGCCTATAATCTATTACTTATATATACCGGGTGTTTCAGTATTTTTTATGAAGTTATCGTTTCATTTAGGTGTACACAGACGGAGCGTAAATAACTATAAAAAAAAGTTTTAAAAATATGACTTTCTTATAGTCAGGATCGAATTTTTTCAGTCCCATCATCAAAGGTGCCATAACTATTATCACCCATTTTCGTTTTCGGGAGCAGACCAAAAACATCCTGTATATATATTTCAACTTGACTCTCGACAAAGGTCTCCTCTAAAAGTCTCCATTCTGGCCTTATATTAGCAAGTCGAGTCCAAATTGGACCCGCTATCTCTTATCTTGTCTTGTTGCTTATAATAAGATAAATAATGCAGTGTATGAGTTTTAATGCTGCATTTAATTGCGAATTATTTGTGCAATTAGCATTTGGTATAAGTAGACCTTTTCACCTCACACCCTTTTGATGTTCGGAAATCACCATCACATAAAAACGATATCATACCTCCCAAAAGTGGTCCACTTAATGTTCAATTGTCTATTGTAAAGAGAAACTTTTTATTAATGGCAAATGTATGTAGAAATCTGTATTGTTTACATGGGGTCGGTAAAACCACCAGGATATGATGTATTGTAAGAGTTTTATGCATTTGAGTCGGGTTAAGAGACAAGCTTATAGCGATTTGTTTAGTACACTTATTAGTGTAAAATTAGGAGAATTGTAAAAATATATTTTTTTAATTAAATATGTATACAGGTATTTGGGGACTGTTCTCAAAAACGAAGACTAAAAAAATCATATTTTAAAACGTCTTATTAGCGTTACTTCGCTCAATCTTGTTAGTCGAGCTGTTTATGTTATCATGCTTCATTGCTGGCTCTTTTTCTTAGTAAAGCAATGTGTTTGTACGAAACTATCGTTTCATTTAGCGTACTTATAAGATGAAGCGTAAATAATTCTAATAAACAGTGTTAAAAATGTATTTTTAGTCAGTATCGCTTTTTTCCGTCCCTTCATGAAAGGTGTCATTAGTACTATCACCCGTCTTCGTTTTCGGGGGCAGTCCCCAAACATCCTTTATATTTTTCGATGTTCAATGTTAGAAATATGTACATTATTAATAAAATATATTTTAAATATCATTTTTATATTATTTTCAGATTTTAATAATTACTTAAATATTAATTTATAACTTATATTGATTTTTTATTTCTTTTTTTCAATTTTGAATAACTAAAAAGATACTTTTGTGATAATTGATTGTAGTCTATTTCAAACAGATATCATAATCTCAGAAGCCTATTACTTGGACCACAGTCTTAATGATATTATGATAGATTCGAATGAGTATTGATGTACAAGATCGATTACGGTGATGAGCGAAACATATTATGTGTTAGTTTTTTTCATTCGCCATAACAAGATTCCGGATCTATTATGCAAATTAAGTTTTGCGATAAAAAATATTCGTAACAACCAATTTAAAAATAAGTACAACTGTAATATACGACGATAATATCTTAAAAAGTATTTATTTGGTCTTAAAATAAATAATTGTATTGTGTTTTTACATATTTATGGATTATAGGCCTGGTTGCCTTTTGGGGTTTTCAAGAAACCTTTGAGGGAATTCATTTTTAGAATTTCGAGTAGTATTGAGAGAATCGTAATGCGTAACCTTATTCTTTCTCACGTATCCTTACTGATATTATAAACACGATTTTTGCGAATATGGAGAATTGTAACTCCACTAAAATTTATAATTTATAAAGATATCACACGTGTGAAATCGCAGGGCACAGGTAGTATGTAACATTTTCCGTATTTCCTGGTAGTGTTAAGGTCTGTGACGTTCCTAATCATTTGCAAATAGATCTATAGATTTTTTTAACAAGAAATTAAGTTAAGTTTAGTAAAGAAATTATTTAAATACTAGTTCGGATGATAACAACATAACTTGGATATCTTAAAGTTTATTTGGAATCAGGATTAAGTTTAAGTTTTATTTTATGTGTATACAAGTAACTGTCAAAAGCGTTTTTCATTTTCTCCAACTGTTTAATCTGTGCCATTGATTAATGTGACACATAATTTTGTCGTCTGTTTTGTTCGCCTCGAAACAGATTATGAGGGAAAATATTTCAACATATTTGACGTTTATGCAGTTAATATTATATTTTTACGAGCCGCTTATGCAAATGATATCTGCTTTCTATTAGTTTTACTTTCATATACCAGTCGAGTTTTGTGTCGAATTTGTAAGATTATTTTTAGAATAGCCAATATTAACATAAATAATTTGTGAACAAGAACATTTGTATAAGTATCACGTTGTTTTTGTGGAATTCACAAGGTACAGTGTGCAAACTGGTAACAATATGTAGTCGATAATTTATATACAGTTTTAAAAACGTTTAATTTCGACACGATAGTTAGGCAATAGGTACTATCTTTAAATAGCTGTACGAAATCCATGAAGACAATTCCTTCCCCCCCTCTCCCCCTAAATCTCTTCCAGAACAGCCCCGTATTGCATCATTTGCAATGGACTTAAAGGACTCACCGGACTCTGGTCGGTTTTTTTACCCTTGTGCAATAATAAATCATTCGCAACTAAAAATTATCGAAGTACCCGCTATCACAAAATAAATAAATTATGACGATACGTGCAAGTCATTTGGAAACCAGATGGCCACTACGTGGAATTATCCGGACCAATAAACTTGCAATTGCCCTTAGCGGATGCAACTATGAAACTACGTGTTTTGGTTCCATTTAAACAAAAAAAGGTATTAAAAAAAGTCAGAGGATTATTAATAACATAAAATTATATTTATATAGTTATTATTTACTCCATAATTAAACATTGGCATATGTGAGAAAAATAATTTATTTATTATTAGCCTTTCTTAGCAAATTCGATCGAGTTCCTGTAGATTTTGTCATTGACGTCTAGTCTTTTATCATAATATTTTCATAATCCAATTGTTATTTCTATCGTTGAGAGTAAAACTTTTATAATCTGTATGTAATATTTATTTACATCGAATCAATAGCCTTAAAAATACGTTTAAGCTTAAAGCTCTAAATATGGCGATACCTTCATATAAGTTATCATGTCTTTCAAACCTTGCAAACTTTTTTACGCATTAAAAACTAAGCTACATCCTGTGTCAGGCTCTAGACTATTTTTGTACAAAATTCCATTAAAATCGCTTCAGTAGTTTTGGCGTGAAAGGGCGACATGCAGAGTTCGCGTGTATAATATTATAATTGACAGAAATATCAAGGTTTTATCAGTTATTGAAGCCTTAATATAGTGTTTTGTGACATTTTCTTGCCCTTAGTCCTCTAAGAAGCAGAATAATAAGTATTCTATTTCTTATCACGTCTTCTTTATCGTCAACTTGATTGAACTATAGTTTTTTCAATACAAAGATCGGTTGCAGTGAGTTCATTGTACTGTTAGTAATTAGGGCAAAACAGACAGACGCTGAATAAAAATTCATGGCTCATTAAACTAAGATAAGTATTACATAGATAACAATAGATGTGATATTTTAAAGTTTTGTTTTACTTAAGACAGTTAAACTAATGTTAATGGTTTTATTTTATTAACACATTTGTTAATATATTATCACCACGATTATGTACTGTTTATATTTAATTATATAAAAAATTGCGGATATGGGACGTAAAACTGTTTTTTTTTAACTAATTCTTAATTAATAACTTAAGTTAGTTCATATACAGGATGTTTGGGGACTGCTCCCGAAAACGAAGACAGGTGGTACTAAAAACACCTTTGATGAAGGGACGGAATAAAATGCGATCCAGGCTAAAAAAAACATATTTTTATTAGCTTCATTTCGCTCCATCATATCAGTCCAGCTATTTTTGTTATCGTGCTTCATTGCTGGTTCTTTTTTTTTAGTAAAGTAATGTATTTTTATGGAACTATCGTTTCATTTAACTGTAATTCCAAGATGGAGCGTAAATGATGCTAATAAAAAGTGTTAAAAATGTCTTTCTTTTTAGTCAGGATCGACTTTATTCCATCCCTTCATCAAAGGTGACATTAGTACTATCACCTGTCTACGTTTTCGGGAGCAGTCCCCAAAGAACCTGAATATAAAATTTATAAATTATATATCTTATAACTGAAATTACTTAGTAATTTTAGGAAGTAAACCTACAATTTTGGAGGCTGACTATCAGAATTGTCAAATTATTAAACAAAGCCTTGTAAACTTTTTACATGAATGGTGCATTTCTGAAGAGCTTTTGTCTATACCTTTTAACTTAACCGACTTTAAAAATTATGTTTTTTTAAGGATAAGTTTTCTGCTTGATACAAAGCTGGGCTGCCTGTATCGGTGATAAATCATCCTCATAATAATTTTTTCTCGTCTAAAAGTGTTACAGCTAATTCTAATTAAGTTTAGAACTCACGATTCGTAGCAAACAAATTGCGTAGCTAGTAAACGTATGCTGGGAAGCGTGTAATTACGACTAGCGAACGACTGGTCACGAACAATGGTGGTAATCGTCGCCTGTGCACCCAGCCGTACAGCCTCCAGCCACAGATAAACACAGATATGGCAAAGTAACGAGGGAAAAACTTCCTTTTTGAACATTTCTTCTTGTACTTGTACCACTTGCACTACAGTTGTTAAAATATTGTTTGATTTAATTAAATCACACTGTTGCAACGAGATATTTATTTACTTTAAATTATTACATAATTAAAAAATTTAATTTGAGGGTTCTCTAGCCTGGCGGTTGGGAAACCACGACGAGACCACCGACAGAGCACCAGGTTCGATCTCGATCGAAACGCAGTTGCATTTAAAAATATGTAATTTGTGTTCTGCCTCGGGTACGGGCTGTCTGTGGCCGGACGAGTGTCAAACACAGACATTTCGACATTTAAATGTGGTGGAAGGAACAAATAATTTATAAGTTCCGTCCGGGTCACGTATCACCATTCATAGATGGAAAACGTCGTGAAGTGCGTTTCGATTTCAGTCAATGAATTTCCGAATAATCGAAATAAAAATAAAATAAGGCATTAAGTTTGGGTACGCGTCTTCTAGATCTACTGGAGGTGTCCATTCGACAGAAATCGCTTATTAGTGAACTGTATGCTCGTTTGCCTTCCTACCGCATAAAATACTGATTTGTAACCTACCTTCAAATGAGCGTCATACAAATCGTTTAATGACAGTCATTTAAAAAAAATGTCTTAAATACTTTTCCGCTCTTATATACTATCTTTAATACAACTGCACTTACAAGATTTCACACTTGGTTTATTGCTTAACAACTAAACGTTATATTGCAAGTATTTTGAGTAGCGCGCATGACGAGTCAAAACATAGAAATTTACTTTGCGTCAAATTTAAGTTGCGCTCTATCTAAAGCTTTACAAACTTAAAATTAGAGTTCTATATGCAGTAGTATTTATGAGTTTGTTACGCAGATTTCCCGGGGATTTTAGATCTTATAGCAACTGATTATCATCGTCCATGGACATCAACAAATCGAACGATCGACAGGGTTATATACAGGACGTTTTGGGACTGCTCCCGAAAACGAAGTCAGGTGATAGTACTAATGACACCTTTGATGAAGGGACAAAATAAAATTCGAACCTGACCAAAAAAATCATATTTTAAAATGTCTTACTAGCATTACTCCATCATGTTAGTCCAGCTGTTTTTGTTATCATGCTTCATTGCTTTTTTATAGTTTAGTAATGTATTTTTATGAAACTATCGCTTCATTTCGCTGTACTCACAAGATGGAGCGTAACTAACGCTAATAAAACATTTTAAAAATATGTTTTTTTCGATTTTATTTCCGCCCCTTCATCAAAGGTGTCATTAGTATTATCACCCATCTTCGTTTTCGTGTGTAATCCCCAAACATTCTGTATGTATATTCTTGACACAACATCTATTCATCGTATTCAATACAATTTCTGTCGATTATCACTTGAAATCTCCCAAAATACTCTAATTACCAAAATCGATTGTTAAACTGAACCCGGTTTGATGCAAAAAAAATGTTCACAATTTGTTGACTGTCGATGTTAGATATATGTGTTCCCGTTAAACACGTGTTCATCACTATTCTCACAGCGTCCCAGAGACCTGAATGAGTTTGTTTTTTTTATTATTTTGAGGTGATGCTATGTATATTTATCTCGGCACGATCTAGCTGCGGCTTGAATACAAATCCTTGCAATTCGATGCATATTTATGTGTTTTTCTTTTTACAGGTAAGAATGCATAGTTTTTTGGTGCCAATGATATTCGTCGTGAATTTTAATCTGGGCGATGCAGTAAGTAAGTTTTTACTCCGTAAAAGACAGATGTTTATAACAAATAGATAAGCTTAAAGCTCATTTGATATAACACCATGGCCACGAATTATTAATCAGTAATGCGATACAGATTATATCGGACATTACCCAAACTAATGTACAAAAAGAATAAAACTTGTAAGCCAAAAAAAACAAAATTTTTTTGCTGACCGTCCACTCGTCCAAACATTGCCCACGTATTAAAGAGGCAGTGATAAACAGAAGAAAACTCGTTAAAGTTGAGGGAACATAAAAAAAACATTTCAGCACCGCGAATGTCTACAACAACGATTACTTACCATAAAATTACTTGGAGGGTGAAACAATTGAAATGCGAATAGATCTTTTTGTTTGTTTGTTCCATTTGATAGGCTTCGAAACTACTTGACCGATTTGAAAAAATCTTACACTTTTAGGAAGCTACGTTATCTTAGATGAAAATAGGCTATATTAAATTTTCAAAAAACGTTGAATATACTAAATCAGTGATTCTCGACCTTTTTTTGTTGCGTTAAATATGTTAACGATTTCAAAATTTGCCGGCGCACAAAGAGAAAGATAAATATTATTTACACACACACACTGCATAAATAGTTTATGACAAAAATTTGGCACACAAAACTGTACTAAATAATGTGACCTAAGGTGTAAAAATCGAAATGAACGCGATCGTAGCCTCAAGCGGAAGCTAACGAAATAAACGAATTTCAACAAGTTTGAACGCGATTATAACAAACTTAATGGCTACAATACGCCGTAATTCCCGTCAATACAAAGTACTGACATGCGTCAAACACATAGTGAGAAGTAGCCGCGTCTGTAATTGAACAATTTGCATCGTTTTCTCGGTATTCATGGACTAAAGTTTCACCACTTAGAGATTCGCCTTAAGCGGGCTTTATAAATCGAAAGGCGTTAACAGTTTTAACAATTTAGGTGTTATAAAAGTTCAACGCGTTTTAGCGCTCAGTTGTCCAAACGAACAAGCCAAATGTATCTTTAAAAGTGTTATTAACGTTTGCGTGATTTTATTAATTAAGAAAAGCACGTGATCATAAGATTTTTCGGTAATTCGTTCTATGAGCTTGTCAGAGCCCGTGACAATATAAAAATTAAGGACGGCAGCAGATCGTCGCTGTAATTAACAGATTATGTGACACAGCTAAAGCCTTAAGGTTGGCAATGCGTTTTCTAGATCTACTGATCTTGGAGGTGTCCATAGATAAAAAATCGCTTAGTATAAGCAAACTGTACGATCGTTTGCCTTTGTATAAAAATATATATATTGCTAACATTAATTATTATAGATAGGAACCTATTAACTAAAATGAACATTACACAACAAAGTCCGTCTCAAAAACATTCATTAAAATTTGCTCAGCAATTTATTACACGGAACTTTCTTTGTTACAATGAACTCTCGCATATGCAATTATATATTGACTTAGCAAACCCATGTAATCGGATATAGGAAGAATTATAGAAAGCGATGTTAGCATATGCATGCGTGTGCCATCCGTTTCCTAACACGACCTCATGCGTTATGCATGCATGGCCCGCCATGCCTATTGTGCACATGATAGGCAAATTGTAGACAATCGATCGTCGTGCCTATAAAAATATTATCATGGAAAGTGTTTAACTAATGCTGAGGTTAGTGTTTAAAATATATATTAATAAATAATACTACTGTCTGACTGTCATAACAGAATTACGGCTCTATACAAAAGTATTACGTTCAATTATTACGTAAGCAGTATGGGGGCCTTGCCTGTTTTGGATGGAGTGGGGGCACTGGGGTCTAGATAATGATTAGATTGAAGTTCTGATCAAGAATTGTTAAAAATCAATATGTTAATTGAAAAATGTTTTTTTAATGGCGAGAGTAAGAGCTTTGCTTACTTTTGCTGACAAGGGGGGGTGGGGGGGATAATACACATAAGATAAACATGATTTATAATTTTGTGTGTCTGTTTGTTCTGGCTATTTTTAGATAGCTGATATTATAGTAACATCTTTTGTTTCAAGATCATAATTACATCGCTATACATCTCATCATCCATTAGCAAGGAGTGTTGACATTTTAATTTGTCTGTTAAAATAAAAAATTTCACTAAAATATGTTCAGGCGTTTTTAATATTATTCTACTTTCGTGAATACACAAAAATGTTAACTTAAAATTCAAATAGTAAGTTTATTATTTCGATTTATTTCCGTCATCTAATAAAATTCTCGCGTCACAATGTTCGTTCCGATACTCCGCCGAAGCGGCTCGACCGTTTTCGAGAAATTTTATATAGATATTCTGTAGGTCTGAGAATCGGACATCTATTTTTCATCCCCAAAATGTTAAGGGTGGTTCACCCCTAAAGTTTTCTTTTAATTTTTTGAACATTTTTTTATTATTTATGATACAGCGTATAAAAATACACACAACCCCAAACTTTCCCCTCTCTACCATCAACCCCTATCTTTTCATCGCGATATATATATGTGGCAAAACGACGTTTGCTGGGTTAGCTAGTTAATATATA
>JAOSYY010024600.1:0-12850 GCA_025727935.1 Hebomoia glaucippe | reverse complement strand
ATTTGACAATGATAATCGAGGACATTTTGAAGTTGACTAGTTTTTCTACTTGTATACGATTATTGTAAATATAAGCATAATACTATGCAAAATGATTTTTTAGGTTTTGAAAGCTTCATAAAGATCGATTTATAGAAAATTTGAGTGACGTACAAGAATTACTTACAGAACGGTCGTGAAATGGATCTAGTAACTGAAAACTGGGAACGGTCGAAATAGACGCGACGATGAGCAATCAATCATCACAAGTTAATTGGACAGTTAATTATTTGATTAGTTTTGGGTGAGATATCTTTATACATTTTCTGTGCGTGTTTGTTACAAAACCGCTCCCAAAGGGCTGGATTGATTTTGGACGAATTTTGTATTTGTGTTTTCAAGTGGAAGCAACATGGAACCAAATTGTAAATATATCACCTAAATAGGCTTTACGCACTTCGATGGGATAGCTATTCTATTATAAAATAAATCTCACGCTCATATATCGCGTTATCATAAATTGTTATACATTTTTAAGAGACCGCTATTTTGATTTTAATTTTGACTGCTACCGGCTACCTAGGTCACTAAGTAGTTATACACTCAATTATAGGATATCATTAATCTCTCACAAAGTGATAATGATCTATTTGGAACAAATAAAACTTTTGAATATCCTTAATCAGAAGTACGAGTCACAACGGTTATCAGATATAAACAAAAGAGCGCACCTACGAGTTACAAGAACTATGCAAATGTTACATAAATATTTCAAAACGTAACCTCAATTTCCATCCTCAGTGATAAAACCACTATATTTGTATAACATTTAATTCAGTTATAACGAAGAATTAAAAAACAGGCGTAGACAAAATGCTTTTACTTTTAAAGCAATTTTGTTATTTATTTGTGTATTCGCATTGCATTTACAAGGCTTGGTGAGTCTAAATAATTTCCGATGGATAATTTGAAACCTTTCAAAAAGAAAAATTCACTCTCTAACCCTTAACTCCATCAGTTTAGTTCGAAGCTACCGAAATATATAATATTGTCTTAGTTCCAGATTATAGATGAAGTTTCATGTCAATAATAAGAAGTAAGTTAAAGTTGACTGTCAAGATTTAATAACGTTCTCTGTCACAAGGGAAGTTAAGAAAAGCATTAACAACGAAAACTTAAGCACATTAAGATACACTTGACTTTGAAGTTAAAAGGCAAAAATTTAGTTGTGAAAATTATTCTTTTAACGAAAATTGAAAACTTTAGCTTAAAATGTAGGTCAAGCATACTTAACGTCAAGATTGACTAGACCCTTAAGTCTATTTTAAATGGAGACGCGTTCTATTGCGCGAAATTGAAATTTAAATACTCCCCTTCTATCTAGGTCAAGGGGTTGCCTGTAAGACCAACTCAAGGTGATAAAACGAGAAATAAAATCATAAATAACTTTACCTTCAAAGGAACTGCAGCATTTTAGATTTGAGCATTTCTGAAGTTCTTCTTTGTGGAACATCAATTAGTTTTAATAAATAACGAGTATGAGGCTCAGTCTATACACCAAAGCTATGTGATATTAATAGATAAATCATAACGGTTTTATGTTAAGTAACTGATGTTTTTTTACATCAAAGAAAAATGTGTAGCCTAATAGCTTTAGTATGAAAGTCGAAGAGCAATTTAATGTTCAATCGTTTTCTAAAATTAATTGTAATATAAACAGTTTTGCTCAGGTTAAATCACTTCATATAAAGTACAAAATGAACATTATAATTTACCGCTAAAATCTGTGTCCGGTATACTCTGTGACACTGCATTCTTGAAAGCATCCAAATGGCTATCCAAGCTGCCATCTTGTGGAACCCCACCGTTTCGAAATTTGAATTTCCCACTGTTTTCGTCCTTCAATAACGCGGGAAACAGACCCGGATCATACAGAATGGCAATATTTTCACCTAAAAACTTGTCATCTTTATTTTGTATTATCCCATATTTTTCATAAAGATTATCGAATGGTATTTTCTTTGATTTACACTGCATCGTTGGTACATTCCAATACACTCGGAATGGCTTTTTGTAGTCCCTCGGAACATCTGGCATTTCGATGACGTAATAATTGTTACTGGAACAAGATATTATGATTTTAATCATTATTCCTAGTATATAATTTAGTACCTTACAATGTAATATAAGACCTTATTGTCTGTGTGTAGTTTTATCTATCTTTATAAACAGGTCGTACAGGTATTCGCAGGAACAATAAGTGAATTATGAATATCCAAGGACATTAAAGGCATGATGCGTGACTATTAAGACTTTTATTTAACTAGCGATCTGGGGTTCGACATGAATGCAGACAATGATGTTTACGCGTTAAGTAATCTGTATGTTTCTATTCATTTACGTTGTAATTATTAAAGCGATTTAAACGAATTCAATTTTACTGATATTTTTCCTCAAATAAATCAATATGACGAATATAATAGTGATATTTGCTGTAGCTAATTGATTAAACATTTAATTTGTTAAAAAATTTACTTTACATTTCCGCAGATGTCCTAATCTTTTAACAATTTAAACGGAATTAGTGTTGATAGAAATTAATGAACCATTTATCGATTATAAATGACTAAACGGGTAACGCTTATAAACATATGAAAATGTGTCTATATGTATAGAATGCTCTCTCAGACATAAAAAACACATATATATAGACATAAAAGACAGAAAAAATATGTGAAAGTTCAAAAAACGTGTAGTGGCTTGTTTATTTACCGCAATTTATTATGATAATTTATTTGTAAACTTTTCCGATGGAAAAACACAGATGGTACTACACTAAATTATTATGTTAAATGCAGGTAGAAATTCAGCAAACAAAAATTATTTAAATCGTTTTTCGTATTGAGATAATGATTTTCTTAACAAACTATATTTGATATGTTCAGAGAGACTTGACCGTAATATTATTTCAAGATAGTGAGTAGCACCTCCCTTTTTATAATTATATAATAAACAAGGACAGTCACATTAAGTGTATTTTCATTATTTTCGCCTTGACATTGTCTTACTACAAGTTCAATGATCCCTAACGTCATTATCGAAAATAGTGATTGCCTCATGCTTGTGAAACTTTGGTTTTTCCACACAGTTTTAAGCTTTATTTTAGCTTTGTTTTAAAATTTATTGTAATTTCGATCGGGTACCTTTCCCTGATGTATTTATTAATGAGACAAGATTTTGCTAACGTAACTCGAATTCTTGTAAGTACCATCATTGAAACATTCATTTTGTAAACTCTATCGAAAAAGTAAAGAAAATTGATTTTAATATAGTCGGGCATATATGAATGAGTACTTAAGTATTTATTAAATTTTAATAAATTTCTTTTTGATTATAATAATAAAATTTATTTATTTTAAATTGTATTCGTCGTGGCTATCGTTAACGCTTCAAGCGATGTTCATGAAATTGTTATAGGGCGTCGACATAATTTATGGGGAACAGGGTGAGTTATTGCGGAATAAAAATGTTGTATTTACTCAAATTTAAAATAATAGTTTTTGATGGCTTAGGTTCATTAATAGATATTCTAAAGTTTATTTTGTTTCTATTTTAAAATCTATATTAAAGTGTGTGCTTAAGATATAAAGACGCGTGACTTATAATCTGTGGTATGACCTCTTTATTACAAATAGTTATAAGTACCAGTTCAAACCAGACGGTTAAACCTTTGCAATTTATTAATAGTGATTATCATATTTATAGGTCATGGTACATATCTGTGCACAAATGAGTATTTTTCGGAGCAGAATATTAAAATAATTACACCATATATTATTACCTATATTACTTCGGAACCGTTTAATGGATTTTTATGACTGTAAGTAATTCTAATTTTTCCAATTAAATACGAACCTTAATTTAGTATATAAACTCATATATAATGAAATATATTCAATCACTAGAAACCATGTGTCTATTTCTATTCAAAACTACTAAACAAATTAACAAAAATATTTTTTTTTTATTTTTCAAAAATATAAAAGTCAACCACAAGTTTACACGGTCAATACGAACGCGGGCGATGCCGTGGGCAAAAGTTACTGTAGTATATCTACAGTTTAATTAATTGTTTGAGTTTTGTTCTATTAAATGGCTTTATTGGTATCGACAAATTTTGCAAATACAGTTTTTTTTTGCAATCAGTATTTCAACGTCTTTATTATATATATTAATGTTCTACATAAATAAAAAAGACACAAAAAAACATCGAAGTATGATTATGATTCTAATATTATTCTAGTTGTGACCTGTCTGAAGGTCAAATACCGTACAACTAATCAAGTTTTATCCAATGTTTCATTTGACCTCTATAATGCACGAAGGAAGTTGAGATAAATCTGTATTGATAATCTCACGGAAATGAAAACAAAGGAATGTCTCTTTGTCTTTATTCTTGCGCCCACACAAAGAGATGTGTGATTGTATTAGATCACTAATTGTAACCTGCGGCTTCAGCCGAGCTCATATTTGAAATCATAAGACACAGACAAGAATTATAATCATTTGATGACATACCTCAATCAATATAATTAATCAATATTTAAGTGACTATTTAAAGACTAATTTTCAGGATTCTTTTTTTATAGGTGATCGTAATATTACTGCGTAATGGAAAGCTTTAGAACATCTTTAAGTGTTTATTTTATTATTTATATCCTAGTATTAATCAATGCATATAATACATATTTTTTCTATAAACATTAGGTTTTAGGGTCGTACATTCCTCCACTCACAATTTTCTTTTTAATTTATAATTATTTCAAGTTCGATTCTTGTATTAACTTAGGTTAAACGTGACTATAATAAGGCTTAGCTATTCCCTAAGCATTTTCTAAGCGATAAAAGACACAAAGAAATAAATTTACCATACATAAAACACAGGTCAATCCCCGCTTGACCTAAATCGTTTGTTTTTATTTATATAATCATTTTATTCGTACGTCTAACAATTTTATTTACCGCGCGTGGGAGGAATATAAAAATTCCATTCGGGATCTATTGTTAATTGAGTAGCAAGGAAGTGCAGAAAAATACGATTGTAATGATATTTAGAATACGAGTATAATTTACATATATATGAAAAGTGTACCTAAATTAAATTAATTTTGTAGAGCGGAAATTTAATGAGTTTTTATGTTTCTGTGCGGTAATCATCGGAACTACTTGAAAACACTTGAAACACGGAACTATTCGAAAAATTCTTTAACCACTTAATAGGTTCTAGCGGTACAATATAATACTATAATATAATATTTTTGAAGTGAATAACATATATTCTATACATGGTGGTAGGCTGCATTAAAAAATACCAAACTAATCTAAGTATTACAGTCGATGGGTAATAAACGTATAACGTACCACTGACTACTAGATCAATTCCCCGCCAAGAATGTGCTATTACAAATATTAATGCCAGTTCCAGGTTGTAATAACAAACATTTCATACATAAATATTGAAAATAGACGACCGTGAAAAAATATCTATTGAGGTGTTACGTGAGTTTAATTGTAACTGTCATCAATGACATGTCTAGATTTTTTCACACTTCCTATTTGCTTAATCTAACTATTTCGTCTATGCTTCATATTGATTAGTCTGCATTTATCGATTGAACATAGGTAATTTAATCATAGGATGTGAAATGATTTATCGATACATTATACATTTTATTTTATAACAAGCATTTGAAAAACACTATTAATATGATATTTTAGAGTTTTAATTAGTGTAAGTAAAAACTAATTTTAACTATTTAATCGTTTCAGTTTAAAATGTAGTTTTTTTAGTTACACGTGAAGCAAATGCGTGTAAAAAATATTCCTTTAACCCGTGTATTATTTGGCAGAACTTCAAAATTGGAAAAGTTTCGACAGAAGCGACTCGTCGAATCACACTTCCGTTTTTAGTATTTAAATAGAACAAAGAAAATCTCTCATTAGATATTTAATTTTCCCGGCAACTTCCTTTGTATGTTTAGAAGGCAATGACTTTTTACCGTCATAGGTTATATTATTCATTTCTTTATTATACGTTGAATTGTAAGGCAGGAGTTGGGAAAACTGTTTCAGCGTTTCTTTACACATATCAAAGTTAAACACGCTTTACTCGTTTACATCCATTCCAACAAGAAATCTGCTAGTTTATTGATTCCCAGTAATACTATCTCTTGATAGCATAATAATAAACACTTAACTGTTTTATCTTTTCGTGATTAGTAAAGTGATAAGTAAAAAAAAATTCCCCGTTACTGGACACAATTAGAAATAGACCATATATTGAACAATTATTATTTTATCTCTTGTACTGATACTGCATCTTACATCATAAACAGTTATGATATAATTGATATATAATGACAAAACAATTTAACAGTAAATAATTTATTAAATTCATATAAGTCGTAAAATATTAAAGATAAGTCTTATCACCTATCTTTGCTAGACTCGTTGAGTAGGCCAAATATATTCGAAAAACAAAATATTATAAAAATTAAATTTTCTTAAAGGACTATATTTTAAATACAAAAAATATGTAATATATAATATGTAATATATAATAGGTCACTATAATATGTAATGGGTCACTTCAATAATCGACTCTAATTTTCATTAGAGACAACAGGAATGTTAAAATGCAAATGATATTCTTAATTTTATGAATTAACAATTCCTTCAGATCAGAATATGAATATATTTTGAAAATGCTCTAGCTTCGGTTCAAATCCAAAACATCTTCTAATATACGTGTACCTATTATGTTCCATTTCGATGCAATAATTAGAAATTAGTAGAAATTATTTCTAAGATGTTATTCTAATGCTTATTAATTATAAATAAAACGTGCTCTGAAATAAACGAAGACTGAGACACATTTTGAGTTAAAAAATAAAGTTGTAGAGTGTAATATAATTATCATAATTTACTAGAATAAATATTTAAATTTTATGACATATCTAATAATTTTTTTATGGAAAATCCCAAAAAAACAACTATATTTTTTTCCTGTACAACTATCGACTGAGCTTAATAGTAATTTCCTCGAGTAGACTTTTAAATTTTTAGTACAAACTAATATTACGATAATTTAAATTGTCATCTGTATAAAAACTTTATTAATTTACCTTTCATCGTCGCATCGGACCGCATACGGCGCCAAAATCAAAAACAACAAAAACCTCATTTTATATACACACAGACAGTTCGTTCAGCTTTTGTCGTCTGCACCATAGTCTATGCTAATAATATTACTTTTCGAAAAATATTGTAAAGTTAAAAATATATATATTACCGTAACACTTGTAAATTGTAGGTGTTTTTAAATATAAATAAAGCTTATTCATTATAATTTTCGTTCAAAATGCAAAGAAAGAAATAGTTGCATTTCGAATTTAAAATATATTCTGTCAGAACTCGCGCGTAACTTTCCCGCCAATTTTGACGTACGGTGCGTTCGGTAACCGCGCTTGCTCGCGACTCTTTACATGATAGCACACAACCACATTAAATACCAATTCATTCAGGTTATAGGACTGTCGACCTCTGATGCAACAATTTATATATTAATACATAATATAATTTAAAATTATTACGTGCACTACTAATATATTATTTCATTAAAAAAAATATTTAGGAATAAAATACCGGGCTCAAAATTAAAAAAAAAATGTATAGATGTTGATTTTAGGTCACGCTGGTATACTTATAAATAGAATAGTATTTATGTTTAATATTGAAGGATTTATTGCCTTAATACGTCTTTAGAAATACATTAAACAGTAGAATTGAAAGAGATGCTATACTATAATATTTTAATTGTGGATAACAAACTTTATCCCTGAGAACTTATGGAAAATAACACATTGTTTACAAGAACGTAACGTGATATGAATTATATTATATAAAATTAATAAATGAAAGGAGTCCTTCTTCGTATTGTTTTGTACTTGTATGGAATGTTCTGAGCGATCTAACAATTTATTGTGTAATGTCCAAATTGATAAGCCATCATTTTTAGAAACTGTTGAACTGTTAGCTAAGTACAAATTTCGTTAAGAATATTTATGTTATAATGTATTAAAATAAATTAATATTTGTCTTAAAATTAAAACTTTACAAAATATTAAATTTATAATATTTTAATTATTCTGTTCTCAAGACAGATAAATCTCTGTAAATATTTGTTCAAATTATAAAGACATGCTTGAAGTTAAAAAAAGGTGAGCATTATTCGGGGACTTATTTGAAAATCACTAGTATGTTTAATGAGTTTAGTTTCTTTTACTATTTGAGGACTATTTATTATTATTCTATTACTGAAGTGAGATTTCTGTTTTTACATTAATTTCAATTGGTATCTTCCTTCCACTTACATAGATCTTATAGTGATGTCTCTTAATATCGTCATAGCGGACACTATCTGAATTAAAAACCACATCCTTTTATTTACCAAATTTTGTACTTTTAAATATTATAATTAGGGGTCTTTACTTCAAACACAACTAATGGTAAACAATCTAAACCTCATATGAGAAAAGACGTGTTTCAGCTGTCACATAACGCGAAATGGTAATTCCGTTACCAGTGTGCGATTTAGAGTGACCTTTTTTTGTTAACCTTGAAATGGTAACTTACTCGTACTCGTATTAATAAATATTACAGAAAAATAATATTGAACAAAATATTAATTCCTAACAAATTTATCCATTTAAAAAGAAGAGAAAGAAGTTCGATGTGCCGGAAATTTGTAAACAAAGATAAGAAGAATAAAAAGTATGATTTTAATGCAGTACGGTTTAACTTACAAAACATTATTTAAATCGACTAATTAGTTGTTGATTATACAAAAATGCTGGTAATTTTTTCTATTATGAACATTCGATTGACATAATGGTTTGTGATACCTTAGCCACACAATATATTTATTTACTGACATGCTGAAGATTTTATTATTATTCCGAACATTTGAAAGTTCCAAATCGATACGTGCAATTCAGAACTTTACGAACTTTTCATCTATGAACGGTAGTTGACTTGTGCGTGCGTGAATCATACTCTATATACCTACAATTTCTAGTATAATGTTTCAGGATATGGGATTATCGGTGTTTCGATGTGACTGTTACAGTTGTATAGGTTACTTCCAGATACTAAAAACATGTCATGTATTTTAACATACTTCAATAGCAATCAAGTAAACGATTGTGTATTTTATAGCTGATAATGGAAATAGCATTCGGATATGTTATCTAGTTTAAAGAGAAAGAAAGGAAACGCAAAATTTGTTTGGGAAATGGAATACAGATAGGTTTAAATGTTTTTAGTATGAAGGCAACAGTCAAATTACTATATATTCTTAAATAAACTTCAATGTATAAAACTTGTCTATATATATATGAAAAGCGATTATTTCAGGTCAACTTTTAAAATAATATAAAAACGACAAAATATTTAGCGTAATGTTTATTTGAAGAAAAGTAATTGGGCCAAATATATCTCTGAATTAATCTGCCTTCGCGTATGTTACTAAATTATTATGGGAATGCAACTCGTAATCAATCACTGACTTATGGAACCAATTTCGAGTAAACGATATAGATTATAATTCCGAATCTCTAAAACATTTTCCGTACTGAAGTTTATCAAAAAGTTCTTGAATAATTACAGGATATAACTCCTTACGCTGCGTCTTTGTATTGCTTAAGTGATGCTTATAATGGACGTCTCGCCGATGTAACTTACAGGTACTGGTCCTTGCTTGCTCTTATGTCTGGATTACGAGACCTTCAATGTGCTGTTATATTAGTGGTAGAATATTACTAAGATCTTTACTTAAGAATCATTGAAATATTAAAAGTTTTAATCAAAAAACGATTTAATAATTCTCAAAACTGAATTTAAATTCAATGTACGTCTTCAAAAAAGAATCACTATAAATCGGAAAGGAAATATTCCATGCATAGCAGTATTATGTATACGTAATCGTAGTTTATAGCTGAGGGTATCCTGTCATGTTTTTAGACAATTTCAGAGCTTTCTTTAAAACAAATGATACAGAAAGTATTCGTATATGTCAGAAATTAGTTTAACCTTCGCATTCTTCCAACACTAAGTGTGTACTAATCTTCTATCAAATTATTATATCATGCAATTCCAGTAGTTTCTCTATTAATTTTCATCTAAAGCCCATTAAATCAATAAAACTCAATGTCCATTTATTGGAGTTAATTTGTGTATAATTCGATTAAGAACAATTAACAAATCTTCCGTTCCTTTAACTATAGTGTTTGCTTGATTTAAATGCTAGGTCATGTCTATATATATATTTTCTAAATTGTTATCGCGTTTTTTGCCTACTGGCTTTTAAAACTAATCGGACGTGGACTTTATACAGGTGTTTGGGGACTGCTCCCGAAAACGAAGACAGGTATATTCGCTCCACTATGTTAGCCCAGCTGTTTTTGTCATCATACTTCATTGCTGTTTCTTTTTTTTAATAAAAGTAATATATTTTTATGAAACTAACGTTTTATTTAGCCGTACTTATAAGATGGAGATGGAGACAAAAATGAAGCTCTTTAACACCCGTCACATTTCTTTATTACTTATTGAATGACGAATTAATTATCAAAAATTAATCAATCTTTCATAAGATCATTTACAAATTTGAAAGCGTAATTCCTATTGTTTGATCCTAGAATCAGTTCTAAACTTGTCCAAGTTTACACGGGTTTGGGTCCCTGAAAATACTACGGAAGACCTAAAGTTAGACTCCCAACACACTCACTAGTGGTCAATCCTCTTGGCAGAGTAAACTAGATTTTAAATTTCTTTATTTTTATTCTATTATATTTATTTTATTTTATAATTAATCTTCAAATTAAAGGTCTGTACTATAAAACTGACTATCTACAACAAAAACAGCTGATGAGAATCTGCTAATCATTACATAACTTAACGTTACCAAATGACTAATGAGATCCATCAATGACGTCCAATTATACACTATCAGCTATTTTCAGCGCAATTAGAGTAGTGCATAAACAACCTAACGTCAATATAGACCGATAAGGAAGCACCGGTTACACATCCGTGAATCATTCTTTGAATGTTGCGAAAAATACGCTGAATCACAGTTGCTTTCATGTTTTACGTAACGTGGTACATACTGTTTTTAATTTCCTTAAGGCATTAAGAACAACGTACCAACTTCACTTGATAGTTATACCTCACCCTTTTTTTTAATTATTGTATTCGTTATTAAAATATTAATTACATTTGAAGTATTCATAATAACATTACACACGTAGCTTTCATTTGAGAAGAAATGTCGCCTGTATATGAATGAAATGCATAGGCAATCTAATTTGCCTTTTGACTGGTGAATTAAGGAGAAAATATTAAATGTGATATTATTTCTGTGTTTACCTATATTGTAGTATATATCTAATATATAAAATTCTCGTGTCACAATGTTCGTTCCCATACTCCTCCGAAACGGCTCGACCAATTCTTATGAAATTGTATATGCTTATTCAGTAGGTCTGAGAATCAGCTACTATCTATTTTTCATACCCCTAAATGTCAAGGGTGGTCCGCCCCTTAATTTTTTGACGGAATTTTTTGTTTTTATCTTTTTAAGTACAGCATATAGAAATACACACAACCCCTAATTTTTATTTGCGATTTATGTAGCAAAACGACGTTGCTGGGTTGGCTAGTATTTTTATATAATAAACCGTATGCAAACGAATCTCACCCGAGACCAGGGGGCCTGGAAGGTGAATTGGTGGCCGTTGAAAAAAGTTAAAGTCAGGTTATTTTAATAAGATTAGATGAAGTCTTATTCATGTCTGCTTAATTCTCTTCTAAACCACACAACGGATTTCGATACATTTGGTTGGGTTGATGTGAATAATTTTTAAGGAAATTAAGTTAACAATATTTTTTTTCTTTAGTAAATTAGAACTTCAAGTCGGTACGCTAACCGACGAAACTAAATCTCAAGTTAATTCCGAGGAAGAACTTTAGCGCATGTTTCTTAATTTATATTGTTTTTGATATTTGACTGTTAGGAATAAACAACATAGATTATTATATAGAGTAGCTTTTGCTGTTAATTTAATAGCAAAGATCTTTTTAAATAGATTACAAGCTAATAACTCCCAATTTTTTTGTAAATATCTGTACTGTGTTGTAATTCTGTTGTTCAGGTATAAAATGCTATCTTGTTTGTTAAGCGAGACTTTATGACGGGATAGCAAATTGAGCAATGTTTACCGTTGTTTGTTACGAAAGCACGATATTTATGAAATTTAACTTTTTCATAAGTTAAAGTGAAACACTTAGATTGAATTTATTTCTGAAAACGTAGGATTAGACTCATATTTTCAAGCTTACGATTATAAATATTTTTAAATTTAACAGAATTCTTATGCAACTAAGAACGTTTTAAAAAATATATATAATAAAAGCAGTTTCAATAAACGAAGAAGAATACTTTTGTGAAGGTAATATTGAAAGAACTGCATCTTCACGTATTGGATTTAGTTTTGAAAAGTGTAAAAAAAACAACATTTTAGTTTACCTTAATACATATAATTAAAAAGCAAATTTTTATATATGTGCCTTTATTATTAATATGTTTGCTGGCATTTTTAAAAACACTTTCGGGTTCTTTAATACGGTATATACATAGTTACTATTTTTAGTAATTAAACATTTAAGCACCGAACATATAATATAATATAATCAATATTGAACTTAAATAATTCATTTAAAAGTTTATTTAGATATATATATCTAAATAAAC